>JAXGGA010003862.1:0-96205 GCA_038373865.1 Uloborus plumipes
TATTGACGTTAAAAAAAAAAAAAAACACAACAAAAGCAATGTTTTAAAACTGGGATGCAATCTATTGCTGAGAAACTTGAACTTTCGTCAGGAAAACATTCTATGTTTTTAATGCAAGTTAAAAAAAAAAGGATCCAAATGATTCCTGGTCACGTGGACACGTCGATTTACGTCACTGTTATCAAAGTCGCCAAGCAAGTAGCCAAGTTGCGGCAGGGCAAAACGCAGAGGACAGATCCGTGCTTGATGTTATTGCGCACGCGTGAGAATTTGCTGCTGTTATGCTATTTAGCTATTGTTTATGGTGGAAACTGACTATTGCATTAGGGAATTGTCGCTTAGTTTGTTGATGTTGAAACAAATTTCAAAATAGTTAAAATATTTCGAAAAATAAGCTTTCTGTCATATTAAAACATGTCTTTAGAGAGCGTTCCAAAAGATCTTCGCAATCTTCGTGCCTGCTTGTTATGTTCCATGATAAAGGTATTACGATTTTTGTCACACAGGAACGTGTTTGTAATAAACTAATGAAAATATAGCTGTCAATTTCTACCTTCTTGTAGTCTCAAATGTATATTGTTGGAAAGTACTGCTTGTAATTTTATGGATTAAAACATCTTAATTCAAATATCAATAGACAAATATCGTAGTGATAGGAAAGTAAGTATTCCTATAATGGGTAAGTTTAGCGTTATTCTTTTAATATTTGGTTCATTATAATCAACACTCGCAGCTTCGTGTGATGTTGAATTTAGGTAAGGTTTCATTTTATTGTCTTGTGATTTGTTTTTTTCTTTATTCACAAGCTTCTCACAATCTATGTATTTTATTCTAATTTGTTGACTTCTACGGTCAATTGCATATTATTCAATTCTATTATCACTTTATTTTTTGTTCCAGCTGTGAAGGTAAGTTACCTACAACTGTCTTTTGTGCCTTTGATGTTTGTTCGATGTGAGATTACTTTCAGTTAAAATTCAGTGACTGTTTTCTCCAATGACATTCCAGTATACTGCCATAGCTAAGCGCAAAAGTGGTGTCTGCAGACGATCTCAAACTGAGATATAGCTGTTTAAAGTTTCGTACCTCTATCTATTTCATCCAGGAGATACTTTTTCAGAATCTTTTAAAAAATACCTCCCGTTCTCAAATGACCATAAAACATTGTATTAAGGTAAAATACGTGACAAAGAATCACCTGGTGACAATAACTCATTTGTTTCAAAAAATGCAGATACGACTTTTGTGCGTAGCACGGCAGTATAGTGCTAAAATGTATTCATCAAATTTAATGTTATAATATAACAGTTAAAATTCTTTTGGAAAAAATTGTTCATTTCCAATAAAAAGTCTCAACAATACCACACTAACATGGGTTCCCATTCTCCCCCTCCCCCGAACAGTGGTGCACCCTCCAAGCACTAGTTTTTTCAAAACAAAAAAATCCAACCCCCTCTTTAAAAAAGTAAATGTTTCCCATTTTATTTAAATCAATGAAATTTTTAGCACTTACAATTTTAATTTTCAGCTGTAAACGTCTGCAGCAAAACAGCAGTTACTGAAATATGAATAAAATTATCAGTTTACAGTGTCTTAAGTGTAAGTCATTACGTTGTTTATCATTTCAGTTTTGATACTATTAAAATCATTGAAAAATTTCTTAGATCATCCTTCCTTAAATTTTCTTTTCATCTTATAACTCAACACATTATGGCTCAAATGTACTATTAACATTTTTAAAGTTAGAAGAAAGCGCTTATTCAGTGTGGTAATGGATCAATGTGGAAAAATGTTTTATTACTGCAAATTCTGAAAAGTTGGAGGTTAGTTCTTTAAAAAAACTACATGTATATTTTCACATTATAGCACAAAAACATGATTTTGGTAAGTAAATTTTTTTAAGGATTTGTATCAAAGAATATCTTTCTGAAAAAATATTTAGGTAGTTCACCTTTATGTTAAGCAATTTTGATTCATAATTCAAGCAGTATTATCTATTCAGTCATTAAAAAAATATTGTAATTGTTCCAATAAAACATATCAAAAACTCTGTTGTAAATTACTGATATTTTCATCAAACATAAGTTGTTTCATATATGCTGGATAGTTCTTTTAATTTTTAGTCCTGCTAGGCTTTTTGAAGTGAGATGGTGGCTTCGTGAGCAAAAAACTTCTGCCTAATAGGACTAAAAATAATTTAAAAGAACTGTCCATACTGGTGAGGAGTTGGTGGTGGGGTAGATTTTAGCGGAAGTTGGTGTGATGAAAGAAGAAAACAGGGAAGATGGTAGTTTGGCAGACAAACTAGGTATCATAACTTTTTAAGGCTGAGGGTTTTAGAATTTGGGCTGAAAGCGCTCTTTTTTTGCGGGAAACAGTTTAAGGTCTTCTGAGCGGGAATTTTTTCACAACAGTTTTGTTTTGGGGAAGATTTAACTGATGACTGAAAATTTGCACTACTTTCAACTGATAATGTACTCAGGGCCTGAATACTGAATAGGCTGAGGCCAAGCCACAATTTAGGAATCAATGGCTAAAATTGTTTTATCCAATGACTAAAATTGTAAAGCCTCAGTACAGGGGGCCCTAAAATAATGTTTGGCCTAGGGCGTAATATCCTAATCGGGCCCTGAATGTGCTTCATATACAACTTTATTGATCATCTAGTTTTATGCTACTATAAATTTAAAAGAACAATTGAACAACATGTGTTTAGGCTGTATATCTTAAATACTGAAAATGTCCGATGCACTCTTTAATGCTGATGGCTAAATGGAGGTAATAATTTCATTTGTTAAAGGTTGATAAAGGGACAAGTTTAGTGTCTCATTTAATTTGGGATGAATGATGACAATAGTTGGCAAATGAAGTTAATTGATAAAGTCTATAAAATTAAAATATTGAACCTATAAATATGTAAAGAATGCATTTTGAAGATTAAATAAATACGCTTTTGTATTATATACCAGGAGTTCCTAGATTTTTTCAATTTTTGGCATAGTTCTCTCATTGTACCCCAGTCTATGTCCATTATATATACCTGTGTATATGTATTAATACCAAGGAGACACTTTGCTGCACCTCTTGCCTTTACCTGTAACACCCATTTTAGGAATTTTAGCACATAGTTTTCATATGGTATTTGTGAAAAAAAAAGCTAAAAGTTCTATTAAATATACATGATTCTGATATCCTTAGCTTTATATGCATGAATTAGCAGTGGCAGTGAGTGGGGATTAAAAGTGAGAGGGCAAAATTTTTTTTAGAAGCTGTATCCTTGATTTTTGGATATCTTTTGACGACATAAAGAAGCAAGTCTTTGGAGGTTCTCTCACATAAATACTTCCGAATTGTAGCTTTAAAAACAGTTATAGTATATAAGGGCGGATCCAGTGTCTGGTTAAGAAGGGTGTCATTTTCGGAAAGAGAGGGGTCAAAGTGCAATTTTGCACAAAAACTGGGGGGGGGGGGGGGGGGGGGGAATAGATGTTTCAAAACTGCAGTCGCCCCCCCCCCCCCCACTAGCCACAACTGTGAATTAGAATCTGAGCAAAATTCTAATTCATCTCCTTAGATCATTTTTTCTTCTCTTATCTACGCATTTTTTCCTCTTAATTGTCATTTGCTTAGAGAGAAACACAACATTATAAACCTCAAAATTTAAGAACCTTATCTTTTTATTCCTCCTCATTAATTGAAATCATAGTATAAGTCAGAAAGGAAAAAATTTCATGGCCTCCAGAGTTAAGGTACCAAATTTGCCTCTAGGTTTGCAAATCTGGATCTGAACCACTGAATTAGAATCTGAGCAAAGTTCTAATTCATCTCCTTAGATCATTAGTTCATTTTTTTTCTCTTATCTACGCATTTTTTCCTCTTAATTGTCATTTGCTTAGAGAGAAACACAACATTATAAACCTCAAAATTTAAGAACCTTATCTTTCTATTCCTCCTCATCAATTGAAATCATAGTACAAGTCAGAAAGGAAAATATTTCATGGCCTCCAGAGTTTAGGTACCAAATTTGCCTCTAGGTTTGCAAATCTGGATCTGAACCTCAACAAGAAATATTCGGTTAGAAAATACTACTAGCACCACTTTAGTTCTAATCTTGTATGAGGAATTGCATGACTGTTTGTATTATTCTTAAATGTGATTTTGGCAATTTATCAGTATTATAACATGTCTGAAAATTTCCACTTTATTCATTTTTTTTTTGAAGATTGCATTTTTAACTCTTCAAAATTGGCAAAAACAAGCAATAAAAGAGTACGTTTTTTTATACATGTTTATTTCTTTATCCTCCTTTTCAAATTTGTATACTGGGGCACCTCATAGGGAGTGTCACAGCGACAGGAAGTCGCTGTGACCTTCCAAAAATGTCCTTAGTATTTGGCAAGTTTTGTGTGATGATTCAGTTAATTTAAGACATAAGTGCAGTTTTCAAATGTCCAATTGTCACTTTTTATTAGATATATCAATTTGTGAATCAGTAGTGTACATAGACTTGTGTGCGTCCCCCTGCAAGATATGTAAGTGCCTCCCTCATCCCCTATAAAACTATAAAATATTTTTTCCGTTTAATTCATAGTGCTATTTTTCTGGATCACGCACCCTCAGCCCTGCTCCACAGGAGCTGACGCCACTGGTGTGCATAGAGTTTACCCATATTTTATCATTCGGAAAAATTTTGAGCTCCATTCAGCAAATTCAGAATTTCTGTCCTCCCAAAAATGTAACCTCGGGACATCCTTGCTTGTTTATTTTATTATACTTGTTTTTTTTTTCCTCATACCTTTAACATGCATGCTTTGAAAAAAAAATATATATCTCTTTAGTTTTTAATCATCATAAAACAATGATACCTAAAATTTTTATGTCTGAAGTAAATTTATAAATTGTTTTCTTCTTTCAGTCTACAGAACAATTCGAATTTGATGGATGTGATAACTGTGAAGAATATTTAAATTTGAAGAATAATAGAGATTTAGTTTATGATTGTACAAGTTCAAATTTTGACGGGTAAGTTGATTGCACTTCGAAACTTATTAACATATACATTGTTATGAAAATTCCATTTCATTCTATTGTTCAAGAATGTTTTTGTGCAATTATGTTTTTCTTTTCCTGTCTCCCTTTTTTTGACTGCTATATTTTTTAACTATGATGGACAAGATATTCAGAATTTTTGTTACAATTTTGTATGACAGATATCATGTCAAACTTTGATTAGTTTGAGTTGAAAGAATAATTTTATCTATGAAAAATTTAGTCATGAAAATACTGAATAGTCATGTTTTCCTTCAAAAATTCATAACCCTATCTTGTCAACTGGTCTCTTCCATCTTATTTCTAAAAGCTCAACATTTAATGTAAAGTCGTAAAAGCTGCTTTTTTTAAAAATTGTCGCCCCTTTTTCCCCATTTTCTTCCAAAGTAAATTTTCAATTTATAATTCGTTCTGTAATTAGTGCACAATTTTGCTTTATTTTGCCTTTACAAGTTACCAATTTGCTCTTACAACTCATGAATGGCTAGTACATTAACTCTTTCTATCATTCCTCATTATATCACATACAGTTTGAAATAAGTCTTGAACTTTTAGGGAGATCATCCATCTTAAAGTCTCGATTTTAAGCAAGCCTGTCATTTAGTGGCGTCAATTGTCCCCCCCCCCCTTATGTATTTACATATAAAAGTGGGTGGTTTTTGTTGTTTTCCGATGAAATTGCACTGTGTTTGCACCCTTTAACCCCCTCCCCCTTTGGAAAACTTGAAATGACATTCCTGATTTTAAGGTAGAAGTGCACACTTTGTGGCAAAGTTGCCGTGTAGCGGTGTGCACCCCAGGGCCCAATTAACTTCTGAAGTTGGGGGATGTTCAAGCCAATTTCAGGTTCACCAAAACTTAGTTAAGGGAAATTTTTCTAAAAATTCAAATCACATTGAAATTAAACTCACTGATGCTAAAATTTTTCTTTCTATTTTACATTGACAATATCCACCAAATACTTTTACTCGTTTTTAAGTCAGTTTTTAAGTTTCGATATCTTCTGACCAAATTATAGCAACATTGATAAGTTAACTTTTCAAAAACAGGCTAAACTTTGCCAGCAATTTAATAACTATACCTCTTCCATATGCCAACGGTTGAAAATGTTATAAAATTGATTAGTGCAATGGTAGATTGCTATTTAAGGAAGGAGCAAGACATGAATTTAAATGAAGAACTTTATGCTCACAATTATCAATGCCAAAACTGAGTCATAAGTCCAACTCGAAACTTTGATTAAAAAATGAGAAACCTCTTAGAAATCAAATAGTTATTGTATATATATGTAAATATATTGCAACTATGGAACTTTTTAAGCAACATGGGGGAAGGGAAGGGAAAAATGGAGCCTGTAATACTGCAACATCCTTGCAGTGTGGTCTGGGCTGTTTGTGTAGCAAAATATAATTGCTTTTATAGGTAAAAGCTGCATTTTGTCCATTTATTGTAAAAAAAAAATTACCAGATTGCAAAGAAAAAATAATTGTAATGTGCAAAAAAAAGCTAAAAAAAAATGGTTAATTTTGCGAAACTTTACAGCTTATGTGTACTTGTAGTTGACAACATTTTGTGTGCTAGTGTTCTCGCCCATGTCCTTTGAATGAGGAATAACCATATTTCTAGATAAAGCTATTATTATCAGCTATACTTTTCATGGTATAATTCCTTCTATTTATAATAAAATCAAAATTAGTCAAAAGTATGACTTCCATAATTTTCTTCAAATATAAATAGGACTCTTGAAGTTTGACAAGCTTCCTAAAGCAACTTTATTTTCTCAATTGAAAAAAATTCTCATTATGAGATCATTCCGCGTCAAATCACCCAAAATAAATAGTCAGCCGTGCCGTCATGTCTCAGATTCTGATGGTAATTTTTTTGCGAATAGATATCTATGAGATAAGCTCCAATTATTTTTTTTTTAATTTGGAGCAAAAATTCAGCTCTGTAGAATTTTTTTTAATTTTGATTTTTGCTGTTTTTTTTGGGGGGTATGCATTTAGAAAAATCTCTGTAATTTACGCATTTTTCATTCAATTAAATTGTTTACGTATTGTTTTAAAGCCTAGTCTTTTTTCAATATTGACAATAAAAACGAGATTGTATATAATAGAATTGTGCTAATCTCCTTCTGAATTCGGATTTTGTGTTCTTTCAATTGGCATGTTCAATTCGTCATATATCCGGAGTACCAACTGCGAACTGCATCATATTTTTTTCTATTATGACAACATCATATTCTTTTTGTGTAGAAAAATTGGAGGGTGTTTTTTGTAGTTTTGAAATAAAAAAGTAATACTGTCGCCTCCGCTTAAACGAATACTGTCGTTTCCAAGAAATATTATTTGATTAAGCGGGGATCTTTAACATTGCATCTATGGCATCGGTTCCAGGATTTTTTATTCGTATGAGCTGGGTATTCGCTTATCCGTTACCCGATTAAGCGGGGACGACAGTATGTATTTAGAAAAAATTTCATTCAAATCAAGTTTTTGATAGATTAAAAATCTTTGTGAAAGTAAAAACACACACCCAAAAGAGTTTGAAAACAATAAAATCTATTACTGTCAAAGGCCAAAAATTAATTTGTATTGGTCATAATTAAAAATTACCATTCATTTTTGGAAACAAATTAAGCAATAGTCTTTTGAGTCATTTCATGTCAAATCACACAATGTCATGTGCTGTCATGTCTCGGATTTTGCTCTTTTTCTTTGTGAATCGGTTTTAGAAAAAAAAAATTTTTATAGATTTTCTGAGCAAAAATTAAGCTTCGAAAATTTTTTCAAAATCTTAATTTTTGACCGTTTTTCGGAGTCTATTATTTAGTATGAATATCAAAAGATCATCTTCATTTCTTCTCTCTTCAACCAATTAAACCGATTTAGGTCTCAATTAAAAACTAAAATCTTCTTTTAATAAAAACAACAAAAATATTCTGGAAAGTAGAGTGGTGCCATTCCTCATAAAAAGCCAGATTTTATGTTTTTTCAATTGGTATTTTTAATAAAGCATATCCTCGGAGTACAAACTAGCATCCCCATCATATTTTTTTGCTATTAGCAATAAATAATGTTCTTTATTTAAAAAATTATGCTTGGGTTTTTAATGTTTTGCAATAAAAAAACTAAAGCTTATTTTGCAGAAATTTTAATTTAAAACCAAATTTTCTATTAATTTAAAGCTCTTTTGAGCTAATAAAAAGTCAACAAAACATTTTTTTATTTCAAAACAACAAAAAATACTCTTGCAATTATTTGAACATATCAAGAGCATTATTTTTGCAAACTAGAAAAACAGTATGATGCATGTGTTATTTCGTGCTCCCGAGATATGACTTATTAAAAATACAAATTGAAAAAAAAAAACATAAAATCTGACTTTTGATGATGAATGGAACCACTCTTCTTTCCCTGGGGTATTGTTTATATTGAAAGAAGAATATTTCAGCTTAAAATTGAGACCTAAATCAGTTTAATCGGTTGAAGAGTGAAGAAATTAGGATGATTTTTCTAAATTAATACTAAATAATCGACTCCGAAAAGCGGTCAAAAATCCAGATTTTTAAATAATTCTCCAAAGCTTAATTTTCACTCAGCAAATCTATAAAAAAATAGTTTTTGCTCTTCTAAAACCTATTTGCAAAAAAAAATGAGTAAGATCCGTGACATGACAGCATGTGACATTGTATGATTTGACATGAAATGACCAAAAGACTACTGTACACTATACTTCGAAAAATGAATGGTAATTTTTAATTATGACTGATACGCGTTTGACATTTTAGCCTTTGACAGTATTAGATTTATTGTTTTCATACTTTTTTGGGTGTGTGTTTTTATTTTCAAATATTTTTAATCTATCAAAAACTCGATTTTCATGAAATTTTTGTGACAAAACGCATATTTTATTTCAAAACAACAACAAAAAAAAAAAAGTTCTAATTTTTCGACACAAAAAGAATATGATGTTGTCATAACAGCAATTCGTAGTTGGTACTCCGGAGATATGACTTATTGAACATGCCAATTGAAAGAACACAATATCTGAATTCAAACTAAGATTGGCGCAATTCTATTGTACACAATCTCGTTTTTAATGTCAATATTGAAAGAAGAAATACTAAGTTTTAAAACAGTATGTAAACCAACTTAATTGAATGAAAAATGCATAAATTACGGAGATTATTCTAAATGCATACCCAAAAGAAGACGGCAAACATTTTGAAAAAATCAAAAATTTAAAAATTCTACAATGCTGAATTTTAATTCAAGAAATGTGAAAAATAATAATTTGAGCTAATCTCATAGATATCTATTTGGAAAAAAATATTGAACAAAATCAGAGATTTTGAGACATGGCTGCACATAGCATTAGGCGATTTGACATGGAATGACCCTATGTCTTTTCATGCCACTCTTAGCATTCCGCCGTGCCACGCTTTGGGATGCATGCCCTGGGTTGGCCATCCCCAGCCTTAGGGTGCTTTTCCACTTGACGATATGACAATGATGAAAGTCGCACAGTAATATTGCAACGATAAGTACGGTGCCGTGTCGTTTTCAGCACTGTTTTTCCACTCAATTGATATTGTTTCTCCGTACAAGCCATTTTCCATTGTATTTCATTTTGAGAAGGCACTGTGTGCTCACTTGTATATCATTATGGCTCCTCCATTTAACAGACTATGACTGTTATGATTACTTTAAATCTGCAGAAAAAGAAAACAAATGAAGAGACGATATTGAGGGCATGAAATTCACGTTTTTACTACATTCCCACCTTGTTTACTAAGAACGAAACGCATACTATCTGTTGGCGTCACACAGCAACAAATGGCGAATCTATTCACCAAGCGAGTCAATACTATCAAAGAGTTGTCATAGAACTTTTTTTAATTCAGTCCACAGTTCGCCATGATGTAATTAATTGTTGAAATATTGTAGTTTTGTTTGTTTTCTTAGTTGTAGTGCTCTTTAGTATTAAGCGGGTATTTCCCCATTTGATTGTTTCTAAAAGAAATTAATATGTTTCGTTGTCAATCACCTTTTCATTGAACACCATCTCTTCACTACAATACATTTCATTTTGGGGCATCAAAATGAAAAGTTGTGGCGAATGGATTCGCCATTTATCACTCTGCAAGGCGGGCACTATCAAAATGAAAATCTGAGCTTTTCTGTGGTGATTAAGATCGTCTGAGCAACAATAATGAGACGAAATAATAAATAAAATAAAATTGTTTCATTGCTACCGTTTTCGTTTATCGTCTGCAAATTCAAGCTGATATTTTATCAATGCAGGGATGTGGAATTTAAATGCAATTGCCATTTGTTTATCCTTCGAAGAAAGTAAAGATATGAATGCTTGTCATCCTGATTGTAAAGGTGAGACAGATTGCTCTGACACGAATGGGACGTTCAAACAACATCCTTCGGTCAAAAACAACGACACAATCATCCTTGAATTGGGAGATGGGAAAGCGCATAGCATATGTTAATGCATTTTGCATGCGCCAATGTTGGATGACGACAATCGTGTACAATTTATCGCTGTGGTGCCGGTAAGGGGAAAAACACTGTTAGTCTAACATCATTTTCTTTGTCTTTTCATGCTAATTTTTGTCTGTTTGTACCGTACACTGATTCACTGGAGAACTATTTTTAACATAATTTCGGTTGAGTTGGATTTTTGAGTTGCTTTAGTGTTTAACCCTTTAAGCGGTCAATTATTTTACCAGAAATGCTTCCAAAAAAGGCATATTTTTTATTGCATATAGTTAAGTACCATACTTAACAGAGTAAGAATATTAAGCATTTTTTAATTTTTTTTTCGTTTTCAATGCTTTTACAACATTTTTATTTTACAATTTTGGTCACAAAACCCCGAAATATTTGCTTTTTTCAAGTACATTCTGCATGCAGTTAGATTTTCTTCTTCTTCTTGCCAAGTTTTTCTCTACACGTTATGTGAATGATACTACTTTTTGCAGGAGAGTTCACAGGAAGCCTAACTGCCCACCTATTGCCTAAAATATACCTTTTAAATTTGAAATAAATGTTCCTTCTTTAAATTATTATTATTATTATTTTGTGTGACGAATTTTAACTAACTTAATTAAATGGAAACAAATAAATAAATAAAAGATCAATAAGAAATTTAAGTAATAATTCAGTATGCACCCATAACTGAATTTTTTAAAACTAATGCATTAATTTAGTCATTATTTTATTTTTGTGTATACAAACTTAATTTGTTGCTACCTTAAAACTTTTTTCCCTATATTTCTGCAAAAATATCTCATATTTTATAAATTGGCCACCTTAATTCTTATCTAGCTTAAAAACGTGATGTGATAGGCAAAAACTGAGATTATTTCTGGACTTGGGGGAACCTTTGGGAAAGTTCTGCGGAACAACTTGCCCCCCGGAAAAGGGAACAACTAGCCCCAAAAGCACATGTCTTTAAAAAATCAAATTATAGGTTCCATAGCGAAACATAAATAGTTTCAGCATTGGGTATTGGGATGCACAATCCATCTCCACATAAAAACACTAAGTATTAAATTTCTGGCAGAAGATCAAAAACACCAAGAACAAAAATATTTACTTTCAAAGATCAGTCATGCACGAGCTCTTCTTTTGATGTAGCGGAAGCCACTGGGCTGGCTAAAATGGCTGCCATTTGTACGCTGTAATATTCTATTTCACGAGGTATTGACAAAATACATTTATCTTTTTTCTTAGCTGAGCTATTTCAAAAGGAACAACTTACCCACGGAACTTTTAACCCCGCTCTCCACTACTTCTTACTTTCGGTTTGAGAAAATGTTTTATGGAAAAGGACCAAAGTATCAGGGAAAAAATTTGTCGGGGAAAAAATAATGTCCCTCTCTGTCTCTAAAAAGTATCCCTTTATTTCAGTATGAATGACGCATTAATTTATTTAAAAAAATTTGAAAAAGTAACACATTGCAATTAGAACAAATTTGCCCGAAATAAAAATACTGATAATATGAAATGACAAAAGTTATGCAACATATAAAAAATCATAGATTGTGTTAGAAACCACTCCCAACTATTTGCAGTTCAATTTAAAGAGAGTGATAAAATGTTTTCCCTGTCTACCTGAGTCTCAGTAAGACTCTAAAATGTGTAATTTAAAACAAACACTAAATCTTATAATAGTTTTGAAAGCAAAGGTAACAGAATTTAGCATGTAATCATTTACATTTTCATTCTTTTCTTATAAAATTAAGGAGCAAAAAAAAAGTTACACACTCTCTCTCTCTCTTTCTCTCTCTTTGAAATTTGTAACACAAATGATTCACCCAGCTCTCACTCATCCTTGTTTCTGAAATTTCCTTTTTGCGTAAGATAAGATGGACTTTTTTTTTTTGTCAAAGCTTTTCTGAAATTTTAGGTTCTTATATTAGGAGACAACAAAACTTCCTTAAATGCTGAATTTTCTGCTTTTCATATTTTTGTCTTTTAGTTCCTTGTTTTCCTCTTTCTCCTTTGTTACAAAGTTTTTTTTTAAAGATTTTCTGCAGTTCTTGGGAGAATGTACACATGGCTCATTAACCCCCCCCCCCCCCCCCACATCCCCGGCGGTCCGGCAGTTCCAGAATTACATGTTAAATGGACATGATAAGACGTTCAGAACCGTCAGTGGGTTAATGCCTGAACGGAGAAAAATCAAATTTTGTTTTCTCGAATCGTTTTCAGTTAGCCGTGTCCAACAGCACAATTCAATTCACACCCAATCTTTTCTGTCCTCATGGGCCATGACATTGCATAATTTGGCAGAATGCTCAACATTTAATTCATTAACGCATTCTTATAAAATTTTTAAAAATCTGTTCTTGCATCAAAAAGAAATTTTGTTATTAGATCTAAGGTTTGAATCATTTCTAAAATTTCTGTTTCTTTTTTCTTTTTCTTTTTTTCTCATGAAAATAAATGTTATGGATGCACTAACCGAACATTAGAAAAATAATCGGAAATATCTCTTTAGTGAAGTGTAAAATTGTTTTAAAACTGATATCATAAAGACAATTAGGTTCTCGAAGATAATTTTCGTTATGCTAAAAATTTTTATTTAGGGGTCATTCCATATAAAATCAACAAATGGGCCGTGCTGCACCATTTTTGATTTTGATCATACTTAGTAGGAAATTTGCACCAATATTCTGTACCTCCAAACTGTTTTATTTTTTTCTCGAAAAAATTTTATTCTCGAGATATAGCCATTTTTTTTGTTCCGCCAATGAGTAAAATTCGGCATTTTTGATCTTTTTTCTAACAGCTCTGGTAAATTTACTTAAAGTGGTAGAAATATCAAACATGGCTTATTTTGAAGCTAAAAGAATGAACTTTTATTTGTGCATAAAAAGAAACGGTTTGGGTTAAGCCTTCATATAAATTTTCCCGTGTCAATTTGCGGTTCAAAAAGTGCCGTTTTTGTCATTTCAAGCATGAAAAAATATATGAAGGACTGACAGTGGGGTTCTAATTTTTTTTTCTCTTACACCCAGTTATAGATAATAGAAGCACAGAAAAAAATTAGATGATACCAGTAGTCTTTCATTATGAAAAAATTGCTTAAACTTGAGAAAAATTTGAAAATTGGCCTTTTTCACTCCCCAAAAACGGCCTGTGGAACAGGTAGTAAAAATTTACAAATGCGTGGAGTAAAAAGGTGTTACATTGCCCTTTAAAATGAAACAAAAACTGTCTTGTTATTCCAAGGCATTAAAGAGATAGACAGTTTTTGTTTCATTTTAAAGGGCAATGTAACACCTTTTTACTCCATGCATTTGTAAATTTTTACTACCTGTTCCACAGGCCGTTTTTGGGGAGTGAAAAAGGCCAATTTTCAAATTTTTCTCAAGTTTAAGCAATTTTTTCATAATGAAAGACTACTGGTATCATCTAATTTTTTTCTGTGCTTCTATTATCTATAACTGGGTGTAAGAGAAAAAAAAATTAGAACCCCACTGTCAGTCCTTCATATATTTTTTCATGCTTGAAATGACAAAAACGACACTTTTTGAACCGCAAATTGACACGGGAAAATTTATATTTAGGCTTAACCCAAACCGTCTCTTTTTATGCACAAATAAAAGTTCATTCTTTTAGCTTCAAAATAAGCCATGTTTGATCTTTCTACCACTTTAAGTAAATTTACCAGAGCTGTTAGAAAAAAGATCAAAAATGCCGAATTTTACTCATCCGCAGAACAAAAAAATGGCTATATCTCGAGAACAAAATTATTTCGAGAAAAAAATAAAACAGTTTGGAGGTACAGAATATTGGTGCATATTTCCTACCAAGTATGATCAAAATCAAAAATGGTGCGGTACGGAAATTTCTGAAAATATGTTGATTTTATATGGAATGACCCTTAGTATAAAAACTATCAAAATAGAAACGTTTTGCAACTGTTTGCACATTTTTGTACTTTAATGTATTGTGAGGGCTTCCTTTTCTGTGGGTTTTCACTATCCCAATTGTTGTGAAGTTTAGTTTTGTTGCCCTTCGTTTCTTATAATTAACAAAGGTGAATAATATTTATTCTTAAAATTTTAATAGTAATTTATATGTTTTACCATGCATGAAAATACCTGGAATTTATGACTGATATTCATTTGTTTCCTGTTTTTGAGATTTATTGTCAGGATAAATTGAATGAAGCTAGATGCAATTAAAAATAAAATTGATATATATTTGCAAATTACTCTTTTCTCTTCTTTATTTGTTTTTGAGTAAAATGAAATCAATAAGTGCACATTGGACTAATTGATTTCATTTTACTTCATCGTACAGACATATTTATGAGTTGTAGAAAAAAGTGCTAAATTTTTCACCATTCAAATGATAAAATTAGAATTTTATCGTAAAAAAAATTACTATAAAACAAAAAAATATAACTTCTCGAATGAGTCGTTTGATTGAATTTGTACTACTTTAAGAAACTAAAAATAAATTCGTCAAAGTTGTATAAAGAACTGGAAAATAAATAAATAACTGTGATGGAGAAAAGATAAAAACCAAACTTCCTGAAGTGGCTAAGAACTCAGTATTGAAGTGTCGTTTAAAATTTGTAAAATACTTGTGTAAAAAAGTAATGCAACTCAACATTTTAAGCTCACAAAATTCTGCAGACTGAATCACTCTACAGAACTTTAATTCATGGGGGGAAGCAAATTGTTGTATTGTGTTGTTATCTTTCAGAAAAATGTGTAAATAACTCTTGTAACGTATGATTGTAAACGACATGTTAAAAGTGAAGAAGTAGAAGGTACATAATTGTTTATGATATTCTATTCATCAGTTTTCGTTAGTGGAAGTTTTCCTTAAAAAATGATAATAATAATAATAAAATTTTAAACTGGAAAAATTTAATTGAAAAAGCTAAGCCCTGAAATATATTCCATATAAAATCTATTGTTTTTCTTCTGTTTTGCGAAGTAAAATCGACTATTTATGTTTCTTCGGAAATGCATTCATTTATGGATGTGAGAATAACTCCCTACCTCGATGGTAACATTGGCCTCCTCTATAATCAAAATAATTTCCTGTTCTCATAATTAATAATTTGTTTTGCAAATTTGTTACTTGTTTTTAACTGATAATTATAAATGTTTTATAATAGCAATTTGAAAACTAATTTTTCTTTAGCTACTTTAATTGTTTGAAAGAAAAAAGAAGGGGAGAGGGGGAACTAGATTTAAAAAAAAAGTACCTACGAATAAATTAGCTTCCAGCTTCTACTGGCAGCTGGAAACCAGAAAATTTTCTAATCTTGATCTTAAGGGCGAATGGCGAATGTAATTTTTCTATGTTCTGATTTTTCCTTTATTATTATTTTTTTTTTCTAAAAAGAAAATTTATTTGTTTTTCGCAGTTTGTATATGCTTTCATTTGAGCACTGAAGTTTTAAATTTTACCCTTTCTTTCCCTCTGAAGTGCTGCTGAAGGTTTTAAAAATTATTTTTCTTTGAATAAATGTTAGTAATTAGAATTTTAAAGCTGTATTTAGTTTATTAATTTTTACTTTTGTGGATAAATAGAGCGAAAAAAAATTAATTTGATCGCTAAATACTCAGTTCTAATCTGAATATATGTTTTTCTTTTTTCAAAAATGAAAAAGTTTTTAAAAGGCAGGGGAAAATCAAGATGAAGCTTTATTTTTATTCTTTTTGCGTTAGTTTCATTTTTCATCACTAGATGGCGCAAAGAGGCTATGAGAGATGGATGCGCTTTTGGACTTCATCCGTGCATCAAGAGGATAGAAGGGAGGGGTGGATAAATGTTTTCAAATATAAAACCGTCTCTCTCAAAAAAGTACAATAGAACGTCGTTTGTCAGGGACTCGTTGATTCAGATAGACGGATAATTCAGATCAAATTTGTAGACATTTTTTAATTTTGTGTTCATGTAGATAATAATTCTGAAGTAATGACAGCAAGGACTTAACTGTCAGTATGCCAAACATTCGTATTTATTTCGATATATTAATAATAAAACGTTTTATGTGACCGTGTGTTTTATTCAAACGCCACTCATTTTTGCAACAGTAGACTGAATGAATTCGTTGTTAAAGGAATAAAAAAATCATTTATATATATTTTTTAATGCTGTGTAAGCATTGCTATGTAATTTTGTAGCAAATCATTGTTTTTTTTTACCACAATAAGGTAGTCAGAACGTTTATTTTGAATTTGTTTTGCATATTACTTGGATAATCCTGATTTTCGGTTCTCCGACTGCCTTTGGTTCCAGTCTATTCTAAATAAGTGATCTTTTACTGTAGTTTAAGAGCTCACATTTCGTCAGTGGTCGGAAGTAGCGCACTACAAGTAGCGAAACTACTGTAGTAGCTACATTTTTTAGTAGTTTGTAGCGTAGCGCACTACTTTTTAAAAAAAAATTCAGTAGTGAGTAGCGCGATACAAAAAAAATTGTAGTTTGTAGCGATTTCTGGAAACTTCTTTTAAATTAAAAAAATAAATAAATGAATGAAAAAAAAATTAAAAAGAGAGCAAAAAAAAAAAAAAAAAAGAACAAGGTTTAATTGACTCTGACTGGTGCAAATCTTGCACGAGTACAGCAGCGGACGCAATGAGAAATAAGAACCATAAATAAATGAGTTACATCATTTTGACGAAATACATTCTATCTGTTTGATATCATTGGTTTATTTGGCATCATAAATTGTATATTATTTCAAATAATTTTCATGCTCCTAAATATTCCCTGGCAAGAAATTAAAAAAAAATTGAAGGTTGAATTCTTTCAGTCTTTCAACTTTTGAACCGTTTTTTGTTGCGAATATTCGTAAAAACTGTAAAAGAAATCTGAAAAGGACAAATTTTAGCAAAAAAAAGAAAGGAAAAGTAATAAATAAATTCAACGACAATCCCTAGTTCCACATTCAAATGAGTTAATTTATCTTGTAAACCACTTTTCGAATTTTTTCGGTCAAACTTCAAACGATGTATGCTTTTTATTTATTTATTTTTTTAAAGTAGCGAAGTAGCGACTACAATTCAAAAGTAGTTTGTAGTCGCTGCATTTAAAAAAAAGTAGTTGTAGTTAACTACATTTGCAACAAAGTAGTTGTAGTTCGCTTAGAAAAAGAAGTGTAGTTTTTCCAACCACTGCATTTCGTTATCTCGAAAGTCTTTTAAACCCTTTTTCCGCCTTCTTTTCTATTTATTAAAAAAATTTAAAAACGTAATAAAGATGAAGTAACGAATCATAACGTCCTTTCTCTCTCAGGGTTCCTACGCTCCTTATAAACTCCTGCTTTTTAACAAGAGAAAATAAGGGCCCTTAAAACTCCTGAATTTTGCCATTATCTCCTTACAAACTCCTTAAGTTTTATTCTGTTAAATATATTCTTCTATCACTAATCCCAACGGCGATTGCAGTGGTGCAAGTGTTGCGCCAAATGAAGAATCCTGCGCCATCCTGCTCCCAAACGCACTTTTTGATCGAAATTGCGCCTGACTGCGCCAAAACGGCCGTTTTTCTAGCGAATATCGCGAAAAAGTGGCATAACTTTTGCTTTTGTTAACCGTACGTTGTGACGGTTGCTATGGCGATATTCTGAACACGTGCGTCGCGAAAAATATCCTCCTTATTTGAAATTTCAATCCTTTTGCATCTTGCAAAAATTTTGATATGTTTCAGAATCCAAAATTATTTTGACATATGCTACCTCAGCTTCACTTATTTTATGTTTTATTTTGAGAAAAAAGTAATTTATTTTTAGAAGCATGTCAACATCTAGCATTTACATCGCGGACGAAGCTTCCTATGTTGAAGATTTCAATCCAAATGCATCTTTCAAACATTTTAATATTTTTGACAATTAACCGTTATTTTGACAATAAATACCTTCCATTAGCTTATTTTAGCTTGTATTTTGATAACAAATAATTAATTTTTTTTTCTATTTATATACCTATTAATTTTTGCAAGCTTGATTTTAATTAGCATTAGGTTATCCATTGCTTCATTTTTTGTAAAACAATTAAAACAATCAAACACATAATGTTTAATTATGGCTTTGTACTGAAAGGCAGTATTTTGAAAAGTTGAATTTGTAAAATTATAGTTTTAAAAGCTTAAAATATAATTTTCCATGCTACTAGCAGCAGTGTTCCCATTAAGTCATTAAAGGAAAGATAAAATTTTGATGTGTTGTACAAAATTCAGAGATACTTTATGGCAGCTCATAATTATCTCATTCTGCTGTTTAGAAGTTCTAACGTCTTTTAGTTTTGTAACAAGCACAGATTTAAGTCATTAAAAGCAGAGACAAACAAATTAAATGTGAAGCAGCATACGATAGCTACACAAGAAGTTTAATCCAATCAAGAGTCATCAGATTCATTGTTAAATTTAGCAAACCAACGATTAAAGTCAGCTGTTAAGAACAATGTCTTGTCTGAAATAAAGTTGTAAAATGGATGTTAGAAGATGCAGAGAAGTTATGAGAAAGAAAGAACAGTAGAACAAAAAGAACCTAAGTTAAACTTTTAAATTAAGGTTTTTCAATTTTTAGCCCACAAAATCTAATTTTGCACGATAAAACATAAAAAAAAAAACTTTAGTTTACTTTTTAAGCACAAAGATAGTTCCTCAATTTTAAGTTAAAACGCATTGTTAACAAAAGAAAATCCAAATGTTATTGATAATTATGCAACTAAAAAACCAAAAAATGTCTACATTTTTCAGTCGTGGAAGCTTTAAACCAAACGTTTGCATTTCATATTTGACCACCACGAATGAGCTCCCAGGTTATTCATGGATAGGATTCTTTTCTAAAAAATGAAAAAGGATTGGTAGCATAAATGTAATTGTAAAAAAGTGGATGAGTTTATCGTTTCAATTTGACTTTAAATGAATGTTCCAATTTCTATATCCTTGTCTCTGAAATTTGAGTTAATTACAGTGAAACATTTTGCTGTTCACCTATTGAAACCACATCTAGTATTTTTAAACTATAACTAAAATTTAATAATAGATAATCAGTGCTTAGTTAAAATGCTAATATATTTATGTACCTTAATGCAAAAACAACCAATGTCAAAATTCGTCGAATTGATAAATGCAGGTTCAAAGATTTGAGTCTCCATAGGAATGTGTTAGATTTGGTGTCTTAGTGTCGCTCCACTGCTAAGGCGGTTTGTTTTAAAACGTTGGTTGTTGTATATGACACAGGATACCTTTCTATCCCCATTACGATAAAAAACTAATAACATCAAATTTTTGACATTGGTTGTTCTTGCATTAAGGTACAGATTTAAATTACTATAAATGTATGTTTATCACAGTCACATACAGAGGCGGACTGGCCGTAGAGGCCACCTGCCCGCGGGCAGGTGCGCCCTCCGGTCTGTACGCCCTTGCGCCCTCAAAACGTGTGCGCCTTCGTTTTTTTTTTTTTTTTTTTTTAATTTTAAAGGTTTGAAAGCAACCCCTAACAGTTTGAGCAGTACTCCCCCCCCCCCACACACACACTGTCAGTCCGCCTTCAACTTTAGTAAATTACTTATTTTTAACTTTTTACCCGTTTGGAACACGTAATAAGTAATCAATAAGCGTTATCAGAATTCGGTTCTTATTGTACCCCAGAAGTGATAGGTGGTCTTTAAGGGGGATCTCATCCAAAATTAGCGCCCTCCGGTCTGTGCGTCCTTATGCTGTGAACAAAGCCCCCCCCCCCGCCCCTTTTTTTTTAATCTTTACGTTCAAAGCAGGGAAAGCAATCTATAAAAGATTGAAGAAAATGGTTATGCTCAATAATGTACCTGTTATAATTAACTTTTACTTATTGCATCACAAACGTGATAGGTTGTCGGAAAGGGGGATCTTTGCCAAAAAAAATACAGCGCCTTCCAGGTTGTACGCCCTTGCGCCCTCGAACCTGTGCGCCTTCGTTTTTTTCCACCTTACTTTCGTAGGGTGTGAAACAAGGCAGTCCAGTCGGAGGGGGGGGGGGGGGTCTTAATCCTAAGTGAGCGCCCTCCGGCCTATATATCATTGCACCCTCGAATCTAGTTGACTTGGGTGCCCTCCCCCCACCATTCTTTTAATTCGAAGCGAATGAAACAGTCTATAAAAGTTTGCTGCAGGAGATAATAATTAATAATGTGCTATAATTCACTTTAATTCATTGCCCCCCACCCGCCCCCAGAGGTGATAGGTAGTCTGGAAGGAGGACCTTTAACAAAAAAAAAAAAAAAAACATCTTCCTCTGGGCTATGCGTTTTTGCACCTTCGAACCTGTGCTCCTTCGGTGTTCTTTTTTATTTTAATTTTTTACTGGAAGCGCTTGAAGTACTTAATAAAAGTTTCAGTACAAGGTTTAAATGAATAGCGTAAAATATAAACTTTGAATTCATAGCACCTCAAAAGGGATATGTAGTATGAGTATGGTCTTAGACTAAAGTGAGCTCTCTTATTTTCGTGCGTTTTCCTCTCTCTTTTGTGTGTGTGTGTGTGTGTGTGTGTGTCGAGTCAAAGTGTCAATCTACCTTGATTGATGTTACGAATTCATGTGTGGTGTTGTTGGTTAGAGGAATCAGTTGTCAAAAGATTCTTCAGATAGGTATTTTTATGATGTCAGAAAGCTGCATGAATAAGCAATTGAATTGCATTGCACTGAAAAACATATACTACCGACAAAAATGTTTAGTTTTGCCTAAAATAAAATTAAATAATGATTTACTGAATATTGTGTTAGTTGATTGACTGGCTCCTTCCTATTTTCATGAGCATTTTAATAGTAAGCGGATCATCAAAACAGCAGTAAGTAAGTAAAAACACAGCGGATAATACCCTTAAACCGCTGAAGCTATATATACGCACACCATTTTTTTTTTTTTTTTTTTTTTTTCGCACAACTTTTCGAAGGTAAACAATAAATTGAAAAAAAAAAGTTCTGTATTTTAAGCACAACAGCTAATATGTAACCATTTAGTGCAGGATGAAGCTCTGTTATGAAGCCCATTTATTTGTGAATAATAGTTAAAATTGTATTTTATTTATCTATATACGTGTACCATGGTGTGCATTATAACGATCTTTTATTGTTCTACAAGATCGGTTTTAACACCACGAGGAGGGCTCGCAAATTATGAAAATTATTTTTTTTTTTTTCAAACTTCCGAATTCACATGACTTATCTGACTAATGAGAGACAAGTTTGGAAAGTACTAGTAATGGTTTGGGGGAGAGTTTAACTCATAACAGTTAGGTCAGATTCTTAATTTGTTTAAGAATACAGAATCTAGAATTTTTAAAAGCGTTTGAGACAGAAATCACAAATAAGTAATGCAATTTTTGTTAAGCACCAGAGGACAAAGAAATTGTTGCTAAAGAAGTAACTTTAATTTTTTAATGAAAATAAACAAGTTTAAAATAGAGCGGGATTTATTACTGTGAACAGAAAGTTTTATTTATTGGTGTATTATTTTAAAGGATTTCATCTTTTTAGCCTTAAATTAATTTAATAAAGATGATTTTATCTAGATTTTGCTTTTGTTATTATTTACGCTTTACTGGAGACCCTGCATGAGAGTAAGTAAAAAATTTCCATAAAACATTTCAGAATGTAACACGGTCGTAAAAAATATAACTTTCATTGAGAAATAAGAGGAATAAACATCGTCATTGTATATTACTATGTGTTGTCTCAGGCATTGCACCAAAGACTCTATAGTATCTTTGATTGCACGGTCTACCGTGAAAATAAATGTTTTGCCAAAAGACGCACGTTCACCAATCAGGCTCAAATAAAAGAAAAACTAGGTGACCCGTGCGGAATTCCGCAAAAAAAAAAAAAAAAACCTCTAAACTTAAAATTTAATACGACAATTTTTATTGGCTTCATTTGCACAACATCGCCATCTACTGCCGTCGTTCTGACAACTTTTCAAAGAAATCAAAGACACGTTCACTTTTACAACTACTACAAAAGTGATACCCTATATTAAAATCAAATACCCAAGGCTACTACTAAAAAAAAAATGTATTCGGGATGATTTCAAGCTTCAATAGAAGATCAAGACTTCTAAATACTTCTTCGAGAATTCAGTTATTTTAATTCCATATGTCAAGCTGTTCATGTTCTTCAAGGAACACTTAACGATAGTTTAAATAAATTAAAACACTTTATTTACAATATTTACATTTCATCAAGAATGGCTAAATTTGGCATATCAAGAATGCTCAGAACAAAATCGCGATCAAGTATCAAGAGTTCATGTTTCAAAAAGCACAAAAATTATAGAATTCCAAGCGATTATTAATTTATCGTCTGCTTCTTTTTAATGCTGCCAAACCAAAACTTGAAACAAAAAGCTCAACTAAAATAAAGAAAAGATATGCCAATGGAACAAAAAATTAAATATTCAACAATTCCCCCCAGATGAACAGCAGTTCATCAAAATATAAGTAATTAAAAATGTAACGTTAATTGAAAATAAAATCCGTGTAACATCTTACTACAAGATCAGTTTGAATCAAGATTTTCAAATGTCATAAATGAACAGGATCTTCCTGAAAAATATAAAATACAAAATTATTTATGAACAATTTCAAATATTCAATCCAAGAATATTAAACACAAGTTTTTTTTTTTTTTTAAAGTCCACAAAAAAGAGTTATTGCTTAAAGTCTCTTAGCTCCAGATTATAAAGCAGTTGAACGGGTCTTCTCATAACGCTATTTGCGGTTTTTAATGTACAGGCTCGAATTTTTCCATCTCTGCCTACAAAGGTTTCTGTAATTTTTCCCATTTTCAAAATGTTCTTGGCACTTTCTCTTCGTGTATTAACACTATGTCGTTTACTTTAAAATCATGACCTTTTATTTGATTTGTATGATGAGCTGATCTTAAATTTAAGAGATATTCATTTTTCCAGCGCTTCCAGAAGTGATTTAAATTGGTTTCACGCAAGCGCAAACGTTTAAGTAAATTCTCCTTGGTTCCTGGTAAATTTAAATCGTTAATCTTCACAATAGGCAAACACATAGCTCGTTTACCAATTAAAAAATGGGCAGGTGTAAGAGGTAATGTTTCTTCGAATTCAGAATAAACATAGGTTAAAGGTCGAGAGTTAATCATGGCCTCAACTTCTACAAGAAGAGTTTCTAACTCACTTAGAGTCAAAGATGATCTTCCTATGCTTTTACGAAGACTGGTTTTAATCGAACGAACCATTCTTTCATAAAAACCACCCCACCATGCTGCACGTTCAGCTATATACTTCCAAGTGATTCCAAGAGAGGAGTAAAATTTTTTGACTTCTGGATGATGGATTGCCTTCCACATTTCTTTTAATTCAATTTCAGCTCTTTTGAAACTTTTTGCATTATCTGAATATATAATGGCACACAAACCTCTTCTAGAAATAAATCGGCGAAAAGCCAATAAAAATTCTGCAGTTGTCATATCTTTGACAAGTTCTAAATGAATTGCTCGTGTAATAGAACAGGTAAATAATAAAATGTAGTTCTTATTTTCACTGCCCTTAACATAAAGCGGTCCCGCGAAATCAAGCCCGGAGACCGTAAAGGGAGGACATTCGTTAATTCGGTCACTGGGAAGAGGAGCTATTACTTGCTGACCCGAACGAACGTTAAATTTCTTGCAAATATAACAATTATTGAGAGCAGATTTTACACACTGTCTTCCCTTTGGAATCCAAAATTTTTCTCGAGTTTGTGCTAAAGTATCTGCAACTCCAGCATGCAAGACTCTTTCATGAGAATCTTTTATTACCAAGTCCGTGAATAGATGTTTATCAGGAATTATAATTGGATGTCGAACATAAAAAGACAATTTCGACTCTTGTAACCTTCCACGTACTAAGAGTAGACCTTCAGATAATACAGGGTTTAGTTGAAAAAGATTAGAGTCCTTGGGAATCTTCTTTTCGGATTCCAAGCATTTTATAATGTCGTTAAAACTTTCCCTTTGAACAATTTTCACCCAGAAAATTTCTGCGCGAGATATTTCCTCAGCTGTTAATTCTTCCAAATTCCTTTCTTGAATTTTAACTCTAATATTAGAGATAAATCTGAAAACCCATGCTGTAACGCGATAAAGTTTTGTTAAAGAACTATATTTTGCTAAATTCAAGATTGGATCATTTTCATTTTTATTTAGTACACAAGAAAGAATGTTGGTAGATTTTCGAGAGAGTTCATCAGAAACATCGGGTAATTGTTTTGTGCGCTTTTTAAAACTTGGCCATTGTTCTTCAGGTAGGGAAAGAAATTCTGGACCGTTCCACCATATTTTAGAACTTATAAGGGATTTTGCAGAACAACCTCTAGTAATTAGGTCTGCAGGGTTCATTTTTGATTCACAATGCCCCCATGAATTAGGATTTGATAATTCATGTATTTCCGCTATACGGTTAGCAACAAAAGGTTTCCATTTTTCTTTTGTACCCTGTATCCAATGAAGAACGATTTCCGAATCAGTCCAACAAAAAATGTCCGATACTAAAAGAAAAGGTTTAATATAATTTGCGATCCTTGCACCAATAAGTGCACCCATTAGTTCAAGTCGCGGTAGTGTAATTTTCTTGAGTGGTGCAACCCTTGATTTAGACATTACAAAACTGGTCTTGAAATTACCTTCAGATGTTTGATAACGTAAATATGCTACTGCACCATACGCCTTTGGATTTGCGTCAGAAAAAACATGCAATTGAATATTAGTTTTTTCTGTGATTACTAGAGAATCAAAGTAATGCCTTGAAATTGTCAATTGATTTAGATCTTTAATTTCCGAAAGCCAACTTTTCCAGTTAGTTTGTAGCTCATTAGAAAAACTTTCATCCCAATCCAGTCCCGTTATCCATAGTTCTTGCAAGAAGCATTTTATACGAATGACAAAGGGTGCTATGAATCCAACCGGATCAAAAATCATAGCTGCAATTCTCAGGACATTTCGTTTAGTACAGTTATCATTAATTTTTGATAACAAATGACGAAAATCTAGACTCAAAGTGTCATTTTCACAATTCCAGATCAACCCCAGCACTTTTAGCGAAGTGATATCAGAATTAAAATTATTATCAATACAGTCCTGCTCATTCCATTTAGCTCTAAGTTCTTCTGAATTAGTTTCAAACTTTCTCAAGTTCATTCCCCCCTCCTTCATAATGCCAACAGCTTCTACAGATAATTTAAAAGCTTCTTGAGTAGAATCTGCCCCGAAAAACAAATCATCGACAAATAGGTACGAATTTAGCATATCAACTGTTTTCGCATGCGATGTTTTATATTGGTTTATGTGATGTTTCACTGTACAAGAGAGAATGAATGGGCTGCAAGTTACGCCAAAAGTACATCTTGACATTTTATAGGGAATGATTTCATCATCTTTATCAAAATTCTTATAGTATAAAAATCTTAAATAGTCACGGTCTTCTTCAGCGATAGATATTTGGAGGAAGGCCTTTTCAATATCGGCTGAAAATGCAATTTTATGTTCACGAAATTTTAAAATTACTGTTAATATATTTGGATTCAAATTAGGGCCAGGATTTAAACATTCATTTAGCGACAAACAACCAGCTTGGTTTGATGACGCATCATAAACAATTCTCGTTTTTGTTGTAGTTTTATCTTCACGAATTACAGGTCTATGCGGCATGTAATAACAGTCGTTATTAACGAAATTTTCAGGACAAATTTGTATTACATTTTGTTCTAATTGATCTCGCAAAATGGAATTGTAATCTGCAAACAGGGATTGGTTATTCTGAAATTTCTTTTCTAAATTCGAAAACCTTGATTTCGCTATTTCTAGATTATTTCCAAGTAACTCTTTAGAATCCTTCCACAATAACCGGGTTGCATTTAAGCATACCGTACTCGATTTTGGACATGCGAAAAGATGCACGCCTATCATTGGTCGAATCAACTTGTTGATAGATCTCCTTTCGCCACCGAAACAAAGGCACTGCTATTCTGAGATACAGCCTATATGAATTCGCCCAGTTCTCCATAAAAATAAAAGACGAATATTAACTTAAAATCATAATTTCGTGGTAGAAAATGATAAGAGCATTTTTATAACAAGCAACATTAAGTTCATGACAGACAAACTTCTTTGCTAGAATTTGAAAGGAAAACAAATAGCAATAGAGCATAAGAAATTCGTGCCCATCATATCAAAAAATCGTTTTCTGGTAATTTTGGTTCTTTTTAATTGCTCATTTTAATTGTAAATGTATTTTTAAATATTCTTCAACGCTGTATTTATTAGCAAATTTAATTGTGCAGCTATTATGTTTTTCGTAGGAATGTGGTTTTTAAAAATGATTAACAGGTAATTACTTGTATGGATAATATAAGTTTTTTTTTCTTTTTGCAAATATTATTTTGCAAAGGGAGGGGCTGTTATACATCAGTAAAGCTTTTAACAAGGTTATAAAAATTTGGAAATTATAGCTGTCGATTTCTGTAAGTCCGCTAAATTTAATGTTACTTTCAAGCGTGTGAATTTAATAGCTCTAAATATTCCATTTCGTTTCCTATTCTGGTAAATCGTTAATGGTATCTGTGAATAACTTTGGGGTACATAAATATACAATTTGTTCTTCTGCTTGTCTTGCATTCTTTTTACTCCATGAATATTTGATGTAACTAAAAATTAAGAGAGGGAAAAAATTCATACTTTAAGGTAGCACTAAGTACTCGACACTAAACTTTTTTTTTTTTTTCAATTAGATGAGAATTTAAGCGAAACCCAATACATATGGTTTTTAAGAGGACTAAATCCTTTAATTTCTTTATTTAAAATTTATGTACCTTGTCCGCACGAGATACTTCATCAGGGCAAGTAATCAGGAAATTTTCTTCATTAATAATTAGTCGGATAATCACTAAAAACGTTTTATAGAAATTCCTGCTTGAAGAAAATGTAGATGAACATTTTTAAGCTGTCTAATGATTAATAATTCTTGAACTGATAAAACAGATGCTAATACATGTACATTGTACACATATCGCAAAAAGAGTAATAATAAAAGAATATCTGTACCTTAAACCTCAAACACCCTTAGTAAAAATTTAATATTTACCCCCTTTTACTTAAAAATGAATTTCTAAGACACTATCTTGTTTGTAAAAGAAAAAAAAATTCAAAATATGTAAAAATATAAAATATAGTATTTTTGTAGCACTCTCAGAACTGTTTTAGAAGGGCGCGAACATTCATTTTTCCTATTAATCAAGAACAGCAATCCAACCAATGCATTTGGAGCGCTGGTTTAATTTCCATAAATTGATTTCCGTGCTTACATATAGATGGCACTACTACGTGTTTTGCGTTGAATTTGCATGGAAGTCATTTTTATGTTTATTTTTGAAATAAAACTTTTTAGCTTGATTCTAACAATTTTAAATGTTTTATTTATTTTACGATGACAAGGCTGCTAATACCTACTCCCCCCCCCCTCCTCCTAGCACGACGTTTACACTCTTTTTTGACATTTTTCTTTCACTTCCCGTACTTTCCGAACCTATGGGCAGCGATAGGCGATTGATTGACAGCAATTCGACCAATGATAAGCTGAATCTTTTCGCATGTCCAAAATCGAGTACGGTATGCTTAAATGCAACCGGGTTTCATAACGACCGTTGATAAATTTTAAATTGGCTTCAAATTCCTTTACCATTTCTAAATCAGTAGTGTTTTTTTCATTATTTTCTATTATACCGAGATTTTCTAAATCCCCAAATGCTTTTAGCTGAGCATCTATAGACCCAATAGAAACCCTTAGACAATTTATGTTCATTTTATTAGAATCCGTTCTTCCCTGAACAGTATGGCCGAATATGGTGTCAGCGACATACAGTTCTTTAGATAAGTTTTCCACAATTCCTTTCTGAACTTTCCATAAGAAATCAGAGCCTAACAATATTTCAATTTCCGATTCAAGACCCACATAACCTTTAACCCGTATAACCTTTTTTTCTCATGGATTCAACGACTTCAACGGCTACAGGTTTTATTTTAGCTCCAGTAATGTTGGGTACAACAAGAGCTTCTATTTTAACAGAACTGCGAGGATGTACGATACTATTAAGTTCAAGAACAACCACGTCATAACAAGATTCAGAAGGTTGTCTCTGCCCAAAAGGGTAAATTAACAAATTCTCTTTCCTAATAGCTTTCAATTTTAGTTCTTTCACTAAAGAACTTTTCACAAAACACCTTTCTGACCCACTGTCGCAAAGAACCCTCGTTAATATGCATTTATTTCCAGCAGATACAGACACACAGCAAGTTTGTAAAAGCGTCGAATTATTTTGTTTAGTTTCTTGTTCCGACAGCATAGATACAATTGCCGCCATTTTGTTATTCTCGGAACTTTCTATTTTCTTTTCTTTAAAGCAAAATAAATAGTTATGGTTACAACTGCCACATTTTGTACAAGGATTTATCTTCGATTTGCAATCTGATGACAAATGAGATTTAAAGAAACATTTATAACAACGTCCTTCCTTTTTTAATTTATATCTTTTTTGTTCATCCGTGAGTTTTGTGCAATTTATTCCCTTATGTTCTGAAGCGTTGCAAAATATGCAAAACTGCTTCACATTAGTATTTAAAGCAGCAGCCGAAGTTATACGGTTTCCCTGAGAAAAATTTTGATGTTTAATTTGAGAACCTTCAGAAGTTTTAGCTGAAGAGAGTATCCCATTGGTAGCTTCGCGACATCTAAGCTCATCTTTAATAAAATTAATTAATTCGGCAACTTCTGCGTCTTTATCTGGATCCCGTTTTCTTTGAAATTCTAATATTAAATTTTCAGGTAACAATTTTAGCAATATAGGCAGTAACAAATGCCCATAAGAGCCTGATGTAACTCCCATTGCTTCGAGATTTCTTACACTAACTTCTACGTCATCATAAAGTTTTCTTAAACCCTTAACATTATTAGAAGACTTCACTCCTTCAAGATTTAGAATTTTATTCATGTGGCAACTGATTATGTTTTCTCGTCTTCCATATCGCTCTTCAAGCAATTTCAAACATACATTATAATTTTTATCAGTCAATTGAAATCCCGCTACAACATTATACGCAGGTCCTGACAGCAGTGACTTTAAATACTGAAATTTTTCAATTGCAGTCAAAGATTCATTCGAATCAATTGCATTAGAAAACTGATTGAAAAACTCGAGAAACTGGCTCGAATCTCCATTGAATTTATTTATCTGCAATTTAGGCAGCTTTACTGCAGAAGCTCTTTTATTTTCAACCATAGAATTCTTATCAGTGAAATCAAGTGCGTTAGATTCCTTATCTACGTTACGCTTTATTAGTGCATTCTTAAGCCTAAATTTCAAACTTAATATTCTGTTAGAATATTCTTCAACGGTATTTACTTCTTTTTCATATTCATCTTTGTCGGTTATTAAATCATCAATTTCGGAATCGAATTCTTTTAACAATTTTTACTTTCTTCTATATCTAATATATAGAAGAAAGTATTGGTTTCGTGAAAATTTTCGAATGTCGAATTTTGACGGATTTGCACGTTTTGAGGTGCGCTGAGTCCATTTCGACCATTTTTGGAAAATGTCTGTCTGTCTGTCTGTGTGTGTGTGAGTCTGTATGTGTGTGACCAGTTTTTGTGGCCGCGCTAGAGCAAAAACTACTGAATGAAATCGAACAAAAATTTTTGCACATATGTACCACCATGTGAACTGGTGCACCTGACTTTGTTTAGCGAATTCCTCCAAGGGGGGTGGAGCAATCGCACGTGTTCTGCGCGGGGGTGATTGTTATATCTCAGGAAGTAACCGGCGGAATCAAACGAAAATTGGTCCATGGGTAGACCCTACTGAGTACAGGTGCTGATTCAATTTGTTTGTCAATATCTCGAAGGGGGGTGGAGCAATCGCACGTGTTCTGCGCGGGGGTGACTGCTATATCTCAGGAAGTAACCGGCGGAATCAAACGAAAATTGGTCCATAGGTAGACCCTATTGAGTACAGGTGCTGATTCAATTTGTGTGTCAATATCTCAAAGGGGGGTGGAGCAATCAAAAGTGCTTATTTTGTCATTGCACCTACTGTATCTCGGGAAATATTGCTGCGATTTGAATGAAATTTGGAATAACACTAACCCAATATGGAAGCAAGCATCGATTAAATTTTGGCGCCAATCGCCCCAGGAGGAGGGTGGGGTGATTTTTGCGCTTAGTCAACAATGCGAAAAATTAATTCATTAAAAAATCGCTTTCACGCTATTTAATTATCAAAACAGCTGAAAACTTTCAATGATTTGAAATTTTTAACTGTTGCCAATTTCTTTTTACTAGCAAATAAAATGTTTGCAATTAATCTAAACAAGGCTTTTGCAATGATTTCCAATTTCGCTCATTGATTCTGCATTTGCAGGGTTATTACGATAATTGGGAAATTGTAGCTGTCTCCAATTACTCGGGCGAGTACGTATTTTATTTTGTAACCGGAATTCATAAGATAGATATAGAAGAAAGTTTCGTGACGGCCACGACAGCTAGTTCTTTTTCAATTAAAATTTCCAACGATTCGCTTACAGAATCAAAATCTGCAATTTCTGTAACATTTAACAATAACTTTTCACATTTTGTTACTAGTTTAGTTACAGTCGTTCTAACAGTTGCTCTTTTATTTTTCAATTTTTCTAAAGAATTCAAATTTATTCTTTCTAACTCATTCATGTTTATTCAAATTTATTTCAGGAAACTTCTTAAATTTACACAGTTCCAAAATTAACAATGAAGAAAAAGGTACAGCTTACCTTTATTCCACTGTTCCCGGGTTTCGGCACCATAAAAAAAAAATGTATTCGGGATGATTTCAAGCTTCAATAGAAGATCAAGACTTCTAAATACTTCTTCGAGAATTCAGTTATTTTAATTCCATATGTCAAGCTGTTCATGTTCTTCAAGGAACACTTAACGATAGTTTAAATAAATTAAAACACTTTATTTACAATATTTACATTTCATCAAGAATGGCTAAATTTGGCATATCAAGAATGCTCAGAACAAAATCGCGATCAAGTATCAAGAGTTCATGTTTCAAAAAGCACAAAAATTATAGAATTCCAAGCGATTATTAATTTATCGTCTGCTTCTTTTTAATGCTGCCAAACCAAAACTTGAAACAAAAAGCTCAACTAAAATAAAGAAAAGATATGCCAATGGAACAAAAAATTAAATATTCAACAACTACTAAACTAAATACTAACGTTATCGCAAATCTATCATAGTATATTGAAACAATAAAAGTTACAATTAAGGTTTACCGAGATAAGCCTTGGCTTGAAATGTCGCATTTAAAATTGATTTGAACAACAATGTAACGATTTTGACAGTTGAGCAAAAAATTTAACTTTTTCAAACTTCAATCGCTTATAAGTCGCTTAAACGTGGATTTTCGAGATTCGCGTTACGCGGCGCTAGCGGAGAAACGTTCTAAAGAACGCATTTTTTTTAATCTTTCGAATGAAATCAAAATGGAGACGATACGACAATTATTTCGCTAGATAGAGTCAATTTTGTGCCCAAAAATTGAAGTTCGAATAAAAAACGAACCGACACTTTTTAGAGGGTGGGTCTAATTTTCGTCAATAGCCCGCGAGATAAGCTTCAAAATCATAAATTTTCTTGCAATTCGATAAAGAAATGAGCGAGTTTCGACCGGGTATAGGATTCGGCTTAGAGAAATAATATATGGAGATTTGTGTACAATTTCACGCCAAAGTGAAGGAATAGCTATTTCAAAATTTAAATTGAGACCTTATCGGAATTTTTTAAACACACCTATCTCCCCCTCCGTATGAAATTTCTGAGTATTGAAAAACCTTTGTGACAAATTTGGCAAAGATCCGACGGAAACTTATTGTTGTTATTTCCACAATATAATTCTACGAAACTGGCTAACCAGGCAGTGGAGTATGGCTCAAAATTTAAATTAGACCTCTATGGATTTTTTTTTTTTTTTTTTTTTAAGGACTTTAGTACGAAATTTGGTAAAGATCCGGCGCAAACTGTGGATTTGTATAAGAAGCATACGCACCCACACCCAAATATTCACACCCATTTATTATGCTGGTTTAACTTATAATTTAACTACGGTATACTCCCAATTATCCGCAAAGATGACGCTGTTCGTTTGTTTGTTTGTTTGTAACCGCTGGCCAGAAGTCCCCACAGCACCTGAAACTTGGCTCAAAAATTCGAACGTGTCCCAGTAAAATGCATCTCGAAGGCCAAATTTTTAATTTCGAATTCGTTATTTTAAAATTAATTAATTAAGTCTCATTTTTGGTGTATCCGCCATAATTGAGGGGGGAAAACCTTATCCCACCCCAAAACATTATATATCGCTGGAAAGGGTTTTTTTCTGAAAAAGAAAAGTTTTAGCACGTTTCTGTCTGTTAATTAGGACAGGAGATATTAATTAATCAAATTTAGTCAATTTTCAAGGCTTAACTCTACGCAAAACTGAAACACTACATCCATTTTTCCAGACAGACTGCTCTTTTCTCCCTGAAGTTACTTTGTGGTTTAAATTTGCGTATAGATTTAAGCCTTGAAAATTTATTCAATTTGAATGATTAATATCTCCTATTTCTTTCTTAATTTTCTGTCTTTTTGATTTATTTGGCAAATTGATTTAAACTTCAACATGACTTTAAGTGGAATTTAAAAGATGAAGCGCATTTGAACTGAAGGATATAATTATTTTACTTCTGAGGGGGGTTGAAGTGAATTTAAATTTATTCAGTTGACTTCCTCAAAATTCGGTTTTACCGAAAATATCAGAATGGAACTATCAATGGAAGATACAATGGAAGAATGGTTGTGGCTGAGCTACCTGATACAATCGGTTCCCTATGTTAATAAATTTAGATTTAGCGACCAATTTTACATTGAAATTACGGTTAAATCGGTGAATTATATTAAATGTCAAGGGCAATATTGCTGTGTCCGTTGAGAGTTTTCGAAAATCTTGGCACTACAGTTGTGTCAAAAGTTCCATTGAAACGTAAAAAATTCGCTAAAAATAAATAAGTTCGTCACACACACACACACACACACACACGAAAAGATATTATTTAGTTTATTTAGTTAACTTCCTTTCCATTTTTTGCACGGGCATCGCCGTGCGGGTACTGCTAGTAAGTGATAAAAAGAAGATAAAAATTGTGTTTTGCTAAAAATTAATCGTATTGTGTATAAAAAGTGTTACAACTAATGAAGATAGGAACAGGATTACACATTTGTGTTGTAAGTTCTGAAGCACATACAATCTATAAAAGAATAGTAGTGCGACAAAGCACTCTTCGGTAACATATATTATACCGAACTTAATTTTGCTGTAAAAAAAAAAAAAAAAACCTTGCGGATAATTGCCGCAGAAAACGTGTGTGTGTGTGGGGGGGGGGGGGGGTGCTATTTTGAAGTGCGCTCTTTGGAGGTTTGGGTTAGCGCCCTCATGGGGGAGCCTCATGGGGGAGCCAGTCCGCCCCTGGTCACATAGTATCTTATTCAAGCCTGCTCCTAAACACAATTCTGCCGCTCCGAAATGGTATTTTCGCTGCTCCTGAAGATGCTCCCAAACCACATTTGGTCACTTGCACCCCTGCGATTGTGTTCGGGTTTTACACCTGAATTCTTGTATATTTTCGTGTTAAAATCGGAAATCCAGTATTTTTCGCTATGCTTTTATCTTACCACATCCGAATTTTTTTTTCCTTGTTCCAAATTTTTGACGATTACATCCATAATTATTAGTAATATACATCATCTAGACCTGTTAAAATGACATTCTAAAATTGTTTTGTGTAAAAACATTCTTTTATTTTCCGCTCTTAAACTTTTGATGCCTTCTTTTAAAATCATACAATCCCTTCGCATCCGGTTTGAGAATCGAATTTTTCCTATTTTTTATGTTTACTTTGCTTTGCTTAGGGGCAAATAAGAGAAAAAAATTTTTATTTCTATTAAAATTGTAAATTAAAAATTTTCAAGTCAAATTCTGTCTTCCCTACAAGAGTTGAAAAATTGAAATTTAAAATTACTTTTAGTTTGAGTTTTTCTTCAATTACCGTTGATTGTTATAATATGCATATCATAGAGCTTTAAAATGTAAATATTAATAATTTTACTTTGATAAATCCTTTAATGTTCCGTTTTTTCTTTTCTTTTGCTTGTTTAATGCTTTCATTATGAAAATCGCGATCTCTTTGCATCCGCCATTGGAATAGGATTTTTTGCATTTGTGATGTTTACTACTCTTTGTCACTAAGTAAACAACTAAAATTTCATTAGATTTTTTACAGGGTTTTTAATCTTCCGCGGATCCGCGATTTTCCGCTTTCAGTATTTTTTCTTTCTTTCCGCGATCAAAAAATTAATGTTGCATCAAGTTTAGAAAAAAAAAAAAAAGAAAAACATTATTAAAATGAAGCATAAAATAAGTTGATTTAAAGTAGTAGAGCTTGAAATTATTTCCAACTTCCAAAATAATGGAAATGTTTTTTTGGATGCAGCAGGATTGAAATCTCAAGAATAACGTGCAATTATCAGCGAACTATGTACTCTTTTTTGGCATGCTGCCAAAAACATCAGTTTCCATTGTAAGAGGTAGAAAGTAATGAAGTTCAGCTAAAATATTCAAGATCTTTGTCAAAAAATTGGGAAAATTATTTTGATCTTTAAAATTTATGAAAATAATTGAAGACCAATCAGTATTAATTAGAGAATTTATTTCTTGATGCTCACATGTCTATTTCATCAAAAATTGCCCCCCCCCCCCCCACTTTTTTTACATTGTTGTGAATGACTTAAAAATAAATAATGAATGAGCAATTAAGAGCTTTGAAATTTTTTTACTTTCGATTTTAGGACTCAAATTCAGAGGAAATCTTGCATAACTAATTTCGCGGAATATGGGGAAAAAAATCTATCTGAATTTTAAGACAGGCAATTTTTCCTCTTTTTTGACTTTGAGCTGTTTTTATCCCTGTTTAGTTAGTCATTAAATTGAAAAGTTTTCAACAAAATTCTGTGCTCTTTAAGAGTGAAAATCGTCAAAAAGTTTAAGAAATGTGAAAATTATTTTGGCCTCGACTATCTTCAGTTAGCTTATTATTATTATTATTATTTTAATGTTTTATTTTCTTACGTGGATTTTAGTTACAAAATTTTTAATAAGTGTCTTGTTTTTGAGAAAGTACTAATTTTCAATCAGTACTTTTTTATTTTTTTAAATTCATTTTCAAAGTAAAATTTTTTCAATGCCCCCCCCCCTCCATTGGCATTTGTTTTTTATTTTTAATCCTCTTAATATTCAAGAAACAGTAAATGCATATTAAATTTGTGTGTTTATTCAATATATTGTATGATGGCAAAAATAAAAATTACAAGACTTATAAAAAAGTTTTTTTAAATATGTTGTTAAAATATGCGTCTTTTAACTGAGGAATACTCCTTAAAAATTGAAATTAACTCCTGCAAAACTCCTTAAAAACTCCTTACTTTTAATTTTCAAATTTGAGTATGAACCTTGTTCAAATTAAAGTTAGGTACTGATATTTTTATTAATATCGATGTTCACTTGTGCCGACTTATAGTTTTTTTCGGGGAACATAGGGGGGGGGCGATAGGTGTCAGTCCGTATCTGGAAGGGGGCGATGAGCTCAAAAAGGTTGGGAAACACTGGTTTAGGCGAACTGATTTTAAAGGTCCCTTGGAGTTCGTTTTAACGAGTTTCAGCTGTAGTAATAATAATGAAAACTAAAACGCAACTCTCGGTTGACTTCACAGCAATGAAAGTTAGGACTTGAATTATTATATCAAAGCGAAGTGGAAGTCATTGCACTTTTAACTTTGTGACGATTAAACATATCCAGCATTTTTTTTTTTCTGTTTAAATGCTTTGTGAAAAAGACGAGAAACATGGGACCTCCGTGAGTCTCTTCTGCGGCTTTTATGGAAGTTAGCTGTTGCGTTAACCCATTTATGCCCCGTAGCCTAAAAACGGGACGCTTGTTAGTTACTGCATTCAAAAACCTGTAATGGGTATATCATTTTACTAAAGCTGTTTGTCACAAGTTAAATACTTCTTGAGAAAACCTGTTAGAGCCACTATTTGGACATCAGAGTTTTTTTATTGACAGCTATTTTCAGACAAATCAGTCAAGCAACGATCCAGCATGGGTAGCCACAGAAAGTAAGTTTTTTTTGCGAACCTTTTTTTCATAAAATTAAATTATTTTAAAATGATTTGCTCAAAATTGATCACAGATGCCTTCTGTAATGTTACTTTGCAAAAGTAAAGTCAAGTAAGGTCGTATTTTGCTCACATATCTGCAAAATATCCCAACAGGACATTAAATAACTTAATAAATATGGCAACGGCGAACTATTTTAAGCCTAAAATGTATGTAAACCATTCCAAGAGTTTTAAGCAGATAAAAATTGAAAAAAAAAAAAAAAAAGTTTAAAAAAACTTGGGCATAAATGGGTTAATTAATATTGAACAACAACGATAGCGACAATTTAAAATTATTACTTACCAATAATCTGAATTACTTGCGAAATATGACATTACATCTGTGTCGAACTGGCATTCACAACGAGAGTTGGCGAGTACTGAGAATGTGATGCTCGCGAGACTAGATTGCGTCCCCACCCCTTCCATTCGTCAGCTCGTACACTATAAAAAAATAGATGTTGTTTTTACAGTATGATACAGCTAATTTTACAGTAGTTTTACAGTAATAAATTGAAATTACTAATTTTACAGTAGTAAACTAAAATTACTAGTTTGCAGTAATAAACTGTAAAATCGCGAGCTTCGCAGTTTATTACTGTGAATTTTAAAATTTTAAACTAGAACTTCTGCTGCTAGTATTATATTTTTGTTTTACCGTATAATAGAGCTAATTTTGTAGTAATATTGTTAATTTTGCAATAATAAACTATGAAATATCTAGTTTTACAGTGATAAACAGTAAAATTGTTAGTTTGACATTTTATTACTGTGCTTTAATAGTTTTAAGCTGGAACCTCTACCACCAGTATTATACTGTTAAAGCAACAACTCTTTTTATGTGTTTATTTTCGTTAAAAACATACAGTGATTCGTTTTAACTACAAATACGCAAATATGCGGTAAATTCGAAAATCAATATACTATGGTAATAATTTGGAATCATCAGAATAGACGTTAAAATTCAGAGTAGTTATATCTTTCGGAAAACTGCAATAATTGTGTCGCATGCATTTTTATGCAAAAATTGAATGTATATCAAATTAGCTGTCGTGGCCGTCACGAAACTTTCTTCTTTATCTATCTTATGAATTCCGGTTACAAAATAAAAGACGTACTCGCCCGAGTAATTGGAGACAGCTCCAATTTCCCAATTATCGTAATAACCCTGCAAATGCAGAGTCAATGAGCGAAATTGGAAATCATTGCAAAAGCCTTGTTTTGATTAATTGCAAACATTTTATTTGTTTGTAAAAAGAAACTGGCAACATTTAAAAATTTCAAATCATTGAAAGTTTTCAGCTGTTTTGATAATTAAATAGCGTGAAAGCGATTTTTTAATGAATTAATTTTTCGCATTGTTGACTAAGCGCAAAAATCACCCCACCCTCCCCCTGGGGCGATTGGCGCCAAAATTTAATCGATGCTTGCTTCCATATTGGGTTAGTGTTATTCCAAATTTCATTCAAATTGCAGCAATATTTCTCGAGATACAGTTGGTGCAATGACAAAATAAGCACTTTTGATTGCTCCACCCCCCTTTGAGTTATTGACACGCAAGTTAAATCAGCACCTGTACTCAGTATGGTCTACCTATGAACCAATTTCCGATTGATTCTGCCGGTTACTTCCTGAGATATAGCAATCACCCACGCGCAGAACACGTGCGATTGCTCCACCCCCTTGGAGAAATTCGCTAAAAAAAGTCAGGTGCACCACTTCGCATGGTGGTACATATGTGCAAAAATTTTTGTTCGATTTCATGCAGTAGTTTTTGCTCTAGCGCGGCCACAAAAACTGATCACACACATACAGACTCACACACAGACGCACACACAGACAGACATTTTGCAAAAATGGTCGAAATGAACTCAGCGCACCTCAAAACGTGCAAATCCGTCAAAATTCGACATTCGAAAATTTTCACTCGTAATTTTTTGCCTTGTTGATGTATCCATGATTTGCGAAAAATGTTGACATTTTACCGCACATTACACTAACAGATCTAGAGTTGCAAATTATAGAGGCTTTAGTTCAGAGCAGCAGTTCTCATCCTTTTTAGGTGAACGGACCCCCGGCGAAAACTCCTGAAAAAAAAATCGCCAACTGCTGAGATTTTTGCTCCTTTACTTTTCTTTTCTCTCCCCTCCTTCTAGTTTTTTTTTTTTTTTTACAAAAATAAGTAAATAAATGAAAAATAAAAATTTTGCGGATTTTATTTTCTTTAGAAAAGCAAAGTTCATTTTTTATATTAATTTTCTAGTTAGCTAATTGCTGTCGCCAAAAAATATTTAAATGCAAAGTGTAAGTAATTATTGTAATAATTATACATAAATAAAGAGAAGGTTGAGAAAAATCATTGAAAATTACGAAAAATATCAAAGTTCATGCAAAAAAAAAAAAAAAAAGTAGCGTAAGAAGCCATTATGTTTTTTTTTTTTTTTTTTTCTTTTTAAACGGGGAAAACTTAACGTGGGCGAGCAAAAATCTTGACACCTACGTCCGACTCAGGTTGAGAATTTGTCAGTGAAGCCATTTCTGAAAACATAAACTAAAGTCATTAATATGCATTCTGTCACTAAGGAAATGATCTCGTATGTCGTTTTTCAATGTAAACAACTGAAGAATTTCCAGTATTTTTCTGAAGAAGAAAAAAATATGTTTACCTGTTGAGAACGAATTCCAAATACCTTCATTTGCTCGCGATTACGAGACGCCATTTTTAAGATCGGAATGTCTTGGCACGTACGAGTCTTGGTCCCGACTTTTTATTATTATTTAGAAAACTCCCCCCCCCCTTTTTTTTTTTTTTTGCTTATTACAAAGGACCGCGAAAAAAAGTAGGTTTGCAGGTCATTTGTAGTTGATGAGTGGCTGTAATGGGGGGGGGGGATATATTCACGGTCAACATTTTTGCTTTCACTGGCTGCTTGTTTTTTCCCCTCTCCGCTGAGTCAATTATCCCATGTTTTCTTTTCTCACGTTTGCATCTTGCAACTCGTTTTTCTCTGCTGTTTACACAAATGCCCCCGCCCCTCCTGCTTTTCTTATCTAACGTATTTATTGTTTTTTTCCCCATGTTGCCGAATATTTGCAGTCCACCAGTGCAGCCTGTCGTGAAAGAAAAGACCTACATTTTATTTAGCTTGAAAAAGGAAGTTCGCTACGAGGATCCTACTCTTGCTCCATAGATAAGGCATGATTAAAAGCTTCACTTTACTGGCTTAAAACTATTTTTTGTTGCATTGTTTCTCACGCTGTTAGAGGAAACACAGTTTTCTTTTTCTGGGTTTCATCTGCAATTGTGAATATTATGTAATTTTAGAAACGAACAGTAGTTGAAACAGTTCCAGCATTTTATATGTATCTTACGATTGTTAATTAGTTATGAGAAAGCTTTCATTTTGTAGTAGTCGAGAACGCATACCTTTCTGGTTTTAAGTACTTGCTCTTTTTGGCTTAAGATGGGATGTTGGTTTCCGCTGAAACTTTTCTTTCTCTTTTTGAATTATTTATTCCCTTCGTCATTAACCCTACACTGCATGATTTTTTGTTCTTTGAAAGACATATATATGCATTTTAGTGTAATAAGAAAACATTGGAACACATTTTTAAAACCTTAATTTTGAGAATAGATGGTTATATTTGCTTTAAAGATACCTCATACTTGCTTTTTATGTTTGAGTTGTCTTATGCATGGTCATAAGGAAAAATAGTCCATGTATCCAATTGGCTACGCTATGCAGTGTAGGCTCAAGATTTTTCTATCAATCGTTAGGACTTCTCTCGTAGTGGTTCTGGTTTTATTTTTTTTCTCTATTCGTTTGTAGAATTTTCCCGCTGTTCTTGAGATTTATCCTCAAATTTTAATCCTTTTAAGTAGTTGTAATATCGGCAGGGCCACATTTTGCAGCAACAGCATCCTGGATATATTTTCTTTCCATTTAACTAGTTTGCTTTTTTAGTTCCATTTTTCTTTGTAGTTATCAGATTTTTATAAGTACTCAATTAAAATTGAAAAAAAAAATAGAAAAATTGATTTTTTACCATGTGGAACGTAGTTCAATAGTCATAAGTTTAACTATCTCAAAGAGTGCTAATTATTTAACAAGTATATGCAGGCTATAATGTTTCCTTTTTAGAAATATGCATTAAAATTTTACTATTAAAAAGCCTTTTTATTTTCTAACTGTCAGTGGATTTCGTCGTTGAGAGCACCAGAAATTATTCAATTTAGCCCAATCATTGTTCGACAGTTAATTATGAGTAAGTTATAATTTTTATAAATTGCTAAACATTTTTTTTTTTTTAAATATATAGGACTTTTTGTTCTTTTTCTTCCTCTGCGATCCACTGTCAGAACTCGTTTTACTTCAGAACCAACTCAATCCATGGATTTTCAAAAGTTTTTTTTTTTATTTCCCCGTAATGTAATACTTCGTTGTCGATATTATCACGCCCAAAAGCGATCTGATGCCAAAACCCGTTTTACTTCAAAATCATTATAAAATTCCTTAATCAACTCGTACTTTTGTTTGTACAAGTTAGTACATGCATAAAATTAAGACATACATGTATTAAAACAGAATTGGAATAGAAATTAAAAATTGAAAGACAAAGAGAAAAAAGAAAAGAAATTAAAAAGAGAAGACTAATGTTGTTCAAAACCATTTCAATCCAAATTATTTTTATCTACAACATACTTGTACCGTACTGTTGATGCAAGAAAGGAAAAAATGAATTCGTACAGAGAATGTTTTTCTAACGGAGGAGAAAAAAAATCTTTCAGAAAAATTAACTGCATAGCACGTAATGTTATGTCTCTCCTGGAAAATTAAAACAAAAAAAAATAATAAAAAAAATAAAAATAGATAGAACTCCTTCGGGGCTATCCATAAATGGTGTCACACTTTGAGGGGGAGAGTTTAGTAGCAAAATTGTGACAGTTTGTGACAAGGGGATTGAGAGATAACAAGAAGTGACTTAGCACATTTTTTTTTTTTTTTTTTGAGAATATGTTGATGAAAAATAGCGTGACATGTATCAAAACAGTTGGAGGGATAAGATAACGTGTGACACTTTGTGGCAAGGGGGGGGGGGCGGAAATATTGACGCCATTTATGGACAGCCCCGTAGTATCAATATTAAATGAAGGGTCAGGGGGGAAAACCACTGTAGTCACATTTGATTCATTTTGAGAAAAACGAAATTTAAACTTTACGAACTCATAAACTTCCCCAGTATACTTGTTCTAAAATGACAATAATACATGGACTACAGTGTTTTTTCACGAATATTGCATATACTAAACGAAATTACACTTATTTTTCTAACAGGTGGTAGCATCAGTTTAAATTCAACAAAAAGTGGACTACCGTGGTTTTTCCCCCTGACCCTTCAAATGCGTTCATTGATGTCACGCTAAAATAGTATCCGAGCAGTTAAGCCAATGTTTTGGAATCCCATCACGCTCTCGGTCAGCAAGTTACCTGTTCGGAGAAGCGAAAAGTTAACTTCGAGGAGAGGGAAAGAGGCATCACAATGCCTCGATCGCCATCAGTGAAAGTCTCCGCCAAATTATTATTAAAGGCCTGGGGAAAACTGAAACTGAAAAAAAAAAAAAGAATCGTCTGGGAAATATGATGCGTGTAGAATGTTCTACGGATCCTCGTAGAAACTCGGGCTTTCTTGCACGGCATGTCGGAAGAAATTTGTTTTTTCACTTCTTTATGGATTCTGTCCAAAAAAAAGGCTTTTTTTTTCCTTTTGTTGTCTGGCCACTTTTTACATAACTATTTTTTATTTAAACTACTTATCAATTTTTTTATTACTAACTTTTCAAGAGTGTCCAAACCAGTTAAAACCTCTCCAATTGAGGGTGGTTTCACCCATCATAAGAGGAGGTTTGACCCACAAAGATTAAACGTTGAAAAAATGATGCTGAAATGTTTTCATATGTGACGTAATGCATAAACTGGGTGGTCTAAAGAAATGCTACGGAGTATTAAATGAATTTAATTTGAATCAGTAGAGATTATGAACATCAGAAGAGATTTTATTTTCAATACAACTCTCTCCGTGTCACCACTGATCATTGAATAAGGGAGCTTAATGACATTTGTTTTAAACACTGTTGCAACATCTTCTTTTTCAGGACAAATAAAACTGAACCTACATGCTACAGATCTTTCATGAATTTTTTTTGGAAAAGTCTTGTCCATTTACTTACATGGATCAACCTATAATTTAAGAAAAAAACACTTTTTTACAAAAAATATCGCATTTTAGTGATAAAGTAGTTGTTTGCTAGTCTTTAAAATAATTATCTACATGACTTGAAGTACGATATTATTTCTAATTCTCAATTTGCCGGATGGAACTTCTCCCAGCACATTGCCATATACCTAATATTTGTATGTGTATTAGGCATTACAAAAAAAGGTATTCTTTAGGTAGTTATTTTTGCGATGTGTTTCCAAAACAAACCACCAGCTGCAAATTGTTGCTTCGATATTAAAATTACACAAGCCATGACTCACCGTAATTCGGTATAATCATTATCATTTGCTATGATTTTGTCCTTTATCTCATTTCAGTGTAGGTCTCAAAACGCAGCTCCAAAAAAAAGGACGTCCACCTTGTATGCATGAATAAACAATTCTTTAACTCTATTCCACAATGGCAATGTTTTTTAGTTTGCGCTCTACTGCGCTACTTTTGAACGAAAACTGGTCCTTGAAAATACCGAGTGTTGGTTATTTAAAAATACCTTTGCTTCTTCAGAGATCGAATAACAACTAAAAATATTTCATTCAAAAATAATTCTACCTTTCCCCGAATGAGACATCCCATATGTGGGTTATTGGCCGTTTTGCTTCATATGAAGAAAAAAGGTTTTTGGACTTGCCTATAAATCGTTTTTCAAAGGGAATCTTCGAAATGCCCTTTCTTGGAATGAGTTTTTTTCTTATTTTGTTGAAATGCGGATACAGGTACATTAACTCCAATTATTTGCCCTTCAAAATGAAACGAATTATTCTTCGCAATGTAAATAGTTTTCTATTGAAATAGTCGGAGTTCGTGATTGGTTGTGTTGAAAATTTCTTTCTTTTTTTTCTTCTAATTTTAAGTTTTTCGGTTTTATTGCCTAGTGACAGACATAGAGTAAATTGCAGCAATTTCTTCTCGAATTTTTGCTTGAGGGCTGTCCACAAATGATGTCGGTCTTTTCTTTAAAAAAATATGACCTTTCCCCCCTTGCCACAAAATGTTACATTTCCCTTTACCCCCTCCCTTCCCCGTCACTTGTCATTATATATTACGCAATCATATTTATGCATAATTGTTTTTTTTTATCAACCAAAACGTGAAATTCCACTTCTTATTACCTCCCCCCCCCCTTGTCACACATTGCCACAATTTTACGAACCCTCCTCTCCCCTGAAGGTGTCACATCATCATTTTCGGACTACCTCTAAATGTTTTGTTTGTATTAAAGCAATCGATATTTTTATTTCCTTTCACTTAGTAAAGGAAATATTGTGATCGCAAAAAAAATTCTCTAACATTTCGGTCTAAATTTTGATTTTGTTCAACCCCGAATGACTATTGAGTAGTTTTTTCGACCTGTTAGCACATGCATCCATATGTACCTACCAACGTATAACAGCCGAAAAATCCTTTGCGACCACCCCAGATATACTTAAACGTAAGTTTGCTCAAAATGGACATTTTACAAAGTTTCCGCATTTGACGTGTGCAAATTTACGGTGAAAAAATCGTTGTGGTAACGGCATTCGTTGTTGTCAACTCGACAATCGTTGTTGTATCGGGCAGACCGTTCAAGACGCCTGCAGTATTTCAGAGGACACATGAATCTTTCATTAAAGAAAATAATTTTCAACTTTCTTATGTGTCGCCGTCTTTTATACTGTTTGTCTGTGAAACCTGCGCCTAGCACTCGCGACCCATTCATTCCACTTAAAAAGGGTAGATGGATTGTGAGTGAGAATTTTCCGAAGTTTTCAACTGAAAACTTGCATTTGCTATCCTTTTGACATATTCAACTAAACTATGTATTTGAAATTAGTTTCGTTCTACGTTGTTTGAGACGGCTCAAAATACTTCTTATTATTCTTCCCCTCATTGTTATCTTACCTATCACCCCTATTTTGGTAAGATCAGAGAAGATCTGACGCATGCGTAAATACGCGGAAGGTTTTACCTAAGAAAATCAGACATTACTCGTACATTTTGGCGCAATTAATCTCCTCCCTCCTCCCCCTACTGCTAATGAAACTGCTAAAGAGTGGAAGAATAGAAAAAAAAAACGATGACGCATGGAGCGACCTTTGCTCTAGTTCAGTGGTGCCCAACCTTTTTTTACCTGAGGGCCACACATCATACTGAGATGAAATCTTTGCGGTCCAGAACTCGTAACATTAAAATATATTAAAATCTCATTTTATAAATGACATGGGAAACGCGGAAATGAAAGAAAGTTACAAACCAAGAATTGTTGTTATCATTACTACCATGCCCGTTATTTAGAGGGGTTGGGAGGTTCAATTGCCCCTTCCCCTCCCCACTTTGAGAAATCAATATTTACATATACGCTGACGTGGTTTTGTTGTTTTCCGATGAAATTGCGTTCACCTTTTGACCCTCCACCCCTCACCCCCTTAAAAATACTTAAACTAACGGGCCTGATTACTACATGGTTAGTTTGGCCAGGTAGGCAGTTGGTTAGGCTGCACTGCTACAGTTCATTTCACTTCATCTGGGTTCTACATTAAAAGCATCACATTTTTTTTCTTCTGAAAAACATTGTACTCTTTTTATGCCCAATATATTCAGAACTGTTTAAAATTCTTCCAATTATGTACGCATGGGTAACTCCGAGTCCACGACCACAATGCAACTTAAGATTATAAGGTCCCCCTGACCGGCGGTCAGTGCGGGGTCAGACGTGAGGGTCAACTCTAAGCAGCAGGTGCTAAACGCTTGTCTCGGTCTCTGCTCACGGTAACGAAAAAACAAAGAGCTAAAGGAGAGATGTTTTTGTTTACTTGTCCTGGGGCCACATTGCTTCCGTCCATTTTCCCACGGCCTTGGAAACCCCTCTGCCCCCCTCTCACGCACTGATGAGTTTTCTTCTTGTCTTCTGCTAAATAGAAGAAACAAGTGACAATTTTACAGTTGATATTTTTAATGATTTTTTTAAAGCAGCGAGTAATATCGTGAAGGCTGAATAATATTTATCTGAGGGTGCGTGGGTTCTTTAAGAGCTCTCTTTTTTTAGCCTACTTTCCCGTTAAAAATAAAAGAAAGACGAAAAAAGTATTAAAAGTAGCTTAATGCATCTAAAAAATATCGCCAAGTCCAAAAAATATCGCCAAGTTAAAAAATATCGCCAAGTGAAAAAAATAAAAAGGTAAAATGAATATCGAAAAATTAAAAATTTGAAAGTAGGGTATTGAGATGGGGAATTTGTGTGTCGGTCGGTCGGTCGGTCGGTCTGTCTGTCCCCCCCTAATAACTTTTGAATGAACAGTCCGATTTGGACAAACTTTTTTTTGTTGGAAAGATCTCGGCGAGTACAGCTCATTCCCATATTTGATTTTTTGATTTGAACAATTTTTGGTTCAAATTTGAGCCGTTCAAACAACCGGTCCCGCGATACTAACTTTTTAATGAACAGTCCGATTTGAACAAACTTTTTTTTGTTGGAAAGAACTTTTCAAGGATACTTCATTCCCGTATTTACATTTCCGATTTGAACAATTTTTCGTTCAACATTAAACCGCTCAAGCAAGCTGTCACCCCTAATAACTTTTGAGTAAACAGTCCGAAAAAAAAAATGACTGACTGTGCAGACGATTTTTTGTTTATTTATTCATTTGTTTCATTGAATTTATTATTATTATTTTTGGCAGACGATTTTTTTTGTAACAAAAATGTTTCATTCACGAGGGCATTTTATTCTTTATTTATATTTAACAACTGGCAACGGATTAAAAGTGAAATTCGAGACATTTTATCAACGGACGAGTTTTTTTTTTCTTTTTTTTTTCTTTCTTTGATAAAATGTGTTTTGATGTACTTTGTACTTTTAATCTTTTTGAAAACAATTGAGGAATTTTTCTACGGAAGAACTGTAACAGTTACATTCTTTAAAAGGTGCGACAAAACTTTATTTATTCATTTATTTACTTTTTATGTGTCTATTTCATCTGATGATAGGGGTATATTTTGCTTTTAGAAATCAGCTTCAAGTGCTAAAAAGGTATGTTTGACATAATTTTTAGTCTTAGATAATCAAGAGAATAATGATCAGATGCTAGAATGCCGATGTCGATGTACGGGAAAATAGGCTCGTTTAGTTCTTGACAGAACTTCTTGTTTTCTTTTATGTTCTAAAAACTTCTTAATTTTAGTTATGAGCCAATAAGTTTTTTTTTTTTTTATTATTTTTTTTTTTTTATTTTTTTTTATTTTTATCAATTTATTCAATGTATCATAGTCTCTACTTCTTGGTTTTTAATTAGTGCAAAAAAAAAAAAAAAAAAAACTCCTCCAGGCCTTAGTATGCATGTTTTTGCAAAAACAGTTAGAATTTTCATCAATGAGCCTTGCTATAGATTAATGAATTTAGTTTGTTAGGTACATGTTAACTTCCTACATTATTTCATTTCGTTTGAACCAACAATATTTAGTGAAATATTCATTTCTGACAAATTTGAGGTTTTTGTGGCTTTACATACCGAAAATAACGCAATACTTGAAAAATATTTTTAGTTATAAATCAAATTTTATGTAAAAAAAGGATGTTACGGAAAGAAACTGAGAAAGACAGAAAGCCGACTTCAAAAAGTCAACCGTTATTTTTTAAAAAACATGTACATACACTGATTTTTACTTCCCTTTACGTAGTAAAGGAACTATTGTGATCACGAAAAACAATTAACTCAAATTTCGGTCTAAATTTTGATTTTGCTCACCCCCGAATGAATGTTGAGTAGTTTTTTCGACCTCTCAACACGTGCATATGTACCTACCAAGATATAACCAGCCAGAAAATCCTTTTCGACCATCCCCGAGTTAATTACGACGAGTTTTCTCGTGGCATCTGTATTTACGTATGTATGTATATGCGTATGTATGTCGCATAACTCAAAAACTGTATGCCGTAGAAGCTTCTAGTTTGGTTTGTAGGATCTGAGGGGGGTTTAGTTGCGCACTTCCCCTTGTGGTTGCATTTGAATGTTCTCAAGGGGGTCTCTTACCCCTATTTTGGAGTAAATCAATGTTAATTTCAATGCAGATTAAGTGATATGATTTGGCGCGACCACTTGGCTATCTATCGCCAAGCTTTTGGTCGCCAAGTGGTTGCTGCCAACTTGGCAACATATCGCCAACTTGGGGACAAGTTTGGCGAAAAAGGATTTTTTTGAATTTGGATTCAATTTGGCGCTATTGGCGATATTTTGCGGAAAATTCACTGAATCATGTTAAAATCTGCGATATTTAGAAACTGAATCGTTGTAAAGCATTATTTTGCATTGATTCGTGACAAACTGGGGGTGTAAATGTTTGAATTGTTATCTTGCTCAGTCTAAGGCACTTTTTTTAACACGTAAGGCATCTATTATGGTATCTAAACGTAAAAGGAAGTAGTGTGGCATTCACACCAGATTTTTTTTAATCTCCATATATTATTTCTCTAAGCCGAATCCTATACCCGGTCGAAACTCGCTCATTTCTTTATCGAATTGCAAGAAAATTTATGATTTTGAAGCTTATCCCGCGGGCTATTGACGAAAATTAGACCCACCCTCTAAAAAGTGTCGGTTCGTTTTTTATTCGAACTTCAATTTTTGGGCACAAAATTGAGTCTATCTAGCGAAATAATTGTTGTATCGTCTCCATTTTGATTTCATTCGAAAGATAAAAAAAAATGCGTTCTTTAGAACGTTTCTCCGCTAGCGCCGCGTAACGAGAATCTCGAAAATCCACGTTTAAGCGACTTATAAGCGATTGAAGTTTGAAAAAGTTAAATTTTTTGCTCAACTGTCAAAATCGTTACATTGTTGCTCAAATCAATTTTAAATGCGACATTTCAAGCCAAGGCTTAGCTAGGTAAACCTTAATTGTAACTTTTATTGTTTCAAAATACTATGGTAGTTTTGCGATAACGTTAGTATTTAGTTTAGTAGTAGCCTTGGGTATATTTGATTTTAATATAGGGTATCACTTTTGTAGTAGTTGTAAAAGTGAACGTGTCTTTGATCTCTTTGAAAAGTTGTCAGAACGACGGCAGTAGATGGCGATGTTGTGCAAATGAAGCCAATAAAAATTGTCGTATTAAATTTTAAGTTTAGAGTTTTTTTTTTTTTTTTTTTTTTTTTTTTTTTTTTTTTTTTTTTTTTTTTTTTGCGGAATTCCGCACGGGTCACCTAGTTTATCTATATACGTGTTCCATGGTGTGCATTATAACGATCTTTTATTGTTCTACAAGATCGGTTTTAACACCACGAGGAGGGCTCGCAAATTATGAAAATTATTTTTTTTTTTCAAACTTCCGAATTCACATGACTTATCTGACTAATGAGAGACAAGTTTGGAAAGTACTAGTAATGGTTTGGGGGAGAGTATAACTCATAACAGTTAGGTCAGATTCTTAATTTGTTTAAGAATACAGAATCTAGAATTTTTAAAAGCGTTTGAGACAGAAATCACAAATAAGTAATGCAATTTTTGTTAAGCACCAGAGGACAAAGAAATTGTTGCTAAAGAAGTAACTTTAATTTTTTAATGAAAATAAACAAGTTTAAAATAGAGCGGGATGTATTACTGTGAACAGAAAGTTTTATTTATTGGTGTATTATTTTAAAGGATTTCATCTGTTTAGCCTTAAATTAATTTAATAAAGATGATTTTATCTAGATTTTGCTTTTGTTATTATTTACGCTTTACTGGAGACCCTGCATGAGAGTAAGTAAAAAATTTCCATAAAACATTTCAGAATGTAACACGCTCGTAAAAAATATAACTTTCATTGAGAAATGAGAGGAATAAACATCGGCATTGTATATTACTATGTGTTGTCTCAGGCATTGCACCAAAGACTCTATAGTATCTTTGATTGCACGGTCTACCGTGAAAATAAATATTTTGCCAAAAGACGCACGTTCACCAATCAGGCTCAAATAAAAGAAAAATTTGTGTGCAATTTCACGCCAAAGTGAAGGAATAGCTATTTCAAAATTTAAATTGAGACCTTATCGGAATTTTTTAAACACACCTATCTCCCCCTCCGTATGAAATTTCTGAGTATTGAAAAACCTTTGTGACAAATTTGGCAAAGATCCGACGGAAACTTACTGTTGTTATTTCCACAATATAATCCTACGAAACTGGCTAACCAGGCAGTGGAGTATGGCTCAAAATTTTTGAGATTCGATGTTCCGAAAATCTTCAATGTGAATTTCTGAGCAGCTAAGGACTTTAGTACGAAATTTGGTAAAGATCCGGCGCAAACTGTGGATTTGTATAAGAAGCATACGCACCCACACCCAAATATTCACACCCATTTATTATGCTGGTTTAACTTATAATTTAACTACGGTATACTCCCAATTATCCGCAAAGATGACGCTGTTCGTTTGTTTGTTTGTTTGTAACCGCTGGCCAGAAGTCCCCACAGCACCTGAAACTTGGCTCAAAAATTCGAACGTGTCCCAGTAAAATGCATCTCGAAGGCCAAATTTTTAATTTCGAATTCGTTATTTTAAAATTAATTAATTAAGTCTCATTTTTGGTGTATCCGCCATAATTGAGGGGGGAAAACCTTATCCCACCCCAAAACATTATATATCGCTCTAAAGGGTTTTTTTTCTGAAAAAGAAAAGTTTTAGCACGTTTCTGTCCGTTAATTAGGACAGGAGATATTAATTAATCAAATTTAGACAATTTTCAAGGCTTAACTCTACGCAAAACTAAAACACTACATCCATTTTTCCAGACAGACTGCTCTTTTCTCCCTGAAGTTACTTTGTGGTTTAAATTTGCGGATAGATTTAAGCCTTGAAAATTTATTCAATTTGAATGATTAATATCTCCTATTTCTATCTTAATTTTCTGTCTTTTTGATTTATTTTGGCGAATTGATTTAAACTTCAACATGACTTTAAGTGGAATTTAAAAGATAGAGCGCATTTGAACTAAAGGATATAATAATTTTACTTTAGAGGGGGGTTGAAGTGAATTTAAATTTATTCAGTTGACTTCCTCAAAATTCGGTTTTATCGAAAATATCAGAATGGAACTATCAATGGAAGATACAATGGAAGAATGGTTGTGGCTGAGCTACCTGATACAATCGGTTCCCTATGTTAATAAATTTTGATTTAGCGACCAATTTTACATTGAAATTACGGTTAAATCGGTGAATTATATTAAATGTCAAGGGCAATATTGCTGTGTCCTTTGAGAGTTTTCGAAAATCTTGGCACTACAGTTGTGTCAAAAGTTCCATTGAAACGTAAAAAATTCGCTAAAAATAAATAAGTTCGTCACACACACACACACACGAAAAGATATTATTTAGTTTATTTAGTTAACTTCCTTTCCATTTTTTGCACGGGCATCGCCGTGCGGGTACTGCTAGTAAGTGATAAAAAGAAGATAAAAATTGTGTTTTGCTAAAAATTAATCGTATTATGTATAAAAAGTGTTACAACTAATGAAGATAGGAACAGGATTACACATTTGTGTTGTAAGTTCTGAAGCACATACAATCTATAAAAGAATAGTAGTGCGACAAAGCACTCTTCGGTAACATATATTATACCGAACTTAATTTTGCTGTAAAAAAAAAAAAAACCTTGCGGATAATTGCCGCAGAAAACGTGTGTGTGGGGGGGGGGTGCTATTTTGAAGTGCGCTCTTTGGAGGTTTGGGTTAGCGCCCTCATGGGGAAGCCAGTCCGCTCCTGGTCACATTCGCACAACTTTTCGAACGTAAACAATAAATTGAAAAAAAAAAGTTCTGTATTTTAAGCACAACAGCTAATATGTAACCATTTAGTGCAGGATGAAGCTCTGTTATGAAGCCCATTTATTTGTGAATAATAGTTAAAATTGTATTTTATCTCCATATATTATTTCTCTAAGCCGAATCCTATACCCGGTCGAAACTCGCTCATTTCTTTATCGAATTGCAAGAAAATTTATGATTTTGAAGCTTATCCCGCGGGCTATTGACGAAAATTAGACCCACCCTCTAAAAAGTGTCGGTTCGTTTTTTATTCGAACTTCAATTTTTGGGCACAAAATTGACTCTATCTAGCGAAATAAATGTCGTATCGTCTCCATTTTGATTTCATTCGAAAGATTGGAAAAAATGCGTTCTTTAGAACGTTTCTCCGCTAGCGCCGCGTAACGAGAATCTCGAAAATCCACGTTTAAGCGACTTATAAGCGATTGAAGTTTGAAAAAGTTAAATTTTTTGCTCAACTGTTAAAATCGTTATACCATTGTTGTTCGAATCAATTTTAAATGCGACATTTCAAGCCAAGGCTTAGCTCGGTAAACCTTAATTGTAACTTTTATTGTTTAAAAATACTATGGTAGTTTGCGATAACGTTAGTATTTAGTTTAGTAGTAGCCTTGGGTATTTGATTTTAATATAGGGTATCACTTTTGTAGTAGTTGTAAAAGTGAACGTGTCTTTGATCTCTTTGAAAAGTTGTCAGAACGACGGCAGTAGATGGCGATGTTGTGCAAATGAAGCCAATAAAAATTGTCGTATTAAATTTTAAGTTTAGAGTTTTTTTTTTTTTTTTTTTTTTTTTTTTTTTTTTTTTTTTTTTTTTTGTGGAATTCCGCACGGGTCACCTAGTTATTATTTGTTTTTCTTTCTTTAAATCTAATGATATGTGTACTTACTTGGTTCAGAAATCTGAAAAACAATCCTTGCTGGTGAGGCGGGCTTTATTTTTGATTGTGTTCGTGTTTGTTCATAAAGCGTTTTTGGAAGTCTTTCGAATTCGTCGGTCGTAGTTAATCGTAGATAGTTTTGTTAATGTCCTGAGCTGCGCAATGTGTTCTACATATTGAATTTAGAATCATTTTCAGTTGACGTCATAAGGGACTTAATTTTCCTGATTTTTGATTCAAAACAAGGTGTTTAGCTGATATCTTTATCTGTCTCTTGCATTTTCCACTCTGATAGCTCATTTTTGATATCACATGCAAAACTTGCATATCTTTAGCAACGTTTGATATTTGTATTTTTAAGTTTTAACCCTACTTTGAATTTAACTAAAAGAAAAAAAAAAGGATTTCCCGTTTTTATCAGAAAATGTTCATTGTTCAATATATTTTGTATTTTAGGCATTGTATAGTTGTACACTGTAGGTGATAAACGTTAGGACTCGTGCTAAAACTTCTCTAAAACCCCCCTTGAAAATAGTCGTTAAAGAAACTTCGACTCGTGAATAATGAATGGTATATAAAAATATATATAAGGTGTCCTAGTCTAGTGTTTCAGAACTTTTAGAAGGGATAGAGGGTTCCAACTTTAAACTGCTCGAAATCATTTCGCAATGGGGGTTTGGGAGTGTTTTTCGACGCGGTGAAATTCGAGATATGCTGCGAATATTCCAGACTGTTCGGAGTTCACTCCCCGAAGATGTGAAATGTGCATTGCAGCGGTAAAAAAAATTTCGAACACTTACTTTACTAAAGAAAAGAGACACCTTGTGTCTCTTTTCTTTATGGTGCTTTTATGTACATCACCAACTCAGGAAAGCATTTCTAACCCAACACTGCCGTAAGATTTCGAATAGTCAGTATGCACCCTTGCCCCTCATGGAAGTTCTGAAACACTAAACTGGGGCACCTTGTACATACATCGCATATATATGCAGGGCCGACGAGAGGTCATGTCGGCCTTGTCGTAAACTAGCTCCCGGCCTTCATGAGGACCCAGCTCTGAATCGGTACACACACCAATTTAAATTAGTGTCTTTGTTGTCCAGCGACTTAGTTTATCGGTACAATTCTGCGGCGCAACAAATTAGTACGCAACTCGTAGTAGTGAAAGCGAAAATTTTGATTATGAGGTGCGGGTTATATTTTATGCGAGACGTAAGCTCTTCTACGATACGAATAGTAAATTTGACCTTTGAAGCACGCCATTATTTTCGAAGATTTGAAGGGACTCTGCTCGTATCCATCGTGGTTTTCAAAGCCGTTGCGAAGAAAGCTCTCAGCGGAAGATGAAAATATGATTCCCAACTTTATGGGCCTCCGACGAGAGAGAGAGAGAGAGGATCTGCGAAAAGATATCACCTGCAGAAGATAAAGGAGAGGTGGAACGAGATAGCTTCTTTAATCTGCAGCCGAAGGTCACGATTATCTGCTGACCTTCGGGTGGACCCTGGCATAAATCGAGAAGGGCGACCTTGACCTTCGGCTCTCTCTCGCACCCATCTTTCCCTCGGTAAGATGGGGAGGAATTATGACAGCGTGTCATCATTAGGAAAGTTTTCTTTTTTTCTTTTTTCCGGTTATGGGCAGCGTAACTTTGGAAAAGCTTGCAATAAAGCTTTTGGTCAAAAAAAAAAAAAAAAAGAAAAACTCATCCTTAGGGGAGGCCCTTAGTTTTGAAGAAAATGAATTTGTGTTTTGAACACTCAACTACCAAAAAGCCTTTAGTTTGCTCTAGAATGGTGCATGATTAATACCCAAGGTGACTAGGTCGCTGCTTCAGGTTTTTCTAATCTGAGGAAACCTCTGACTGTAAGATACAGATTTTCGTTTAGTTGCGTCTTGTCAAAACTTTTATAATCACAATGATGTAGGGTTTTTTTTTTTTTTTTTTTTTTTTTTTTAATCCATCTTTCCATGTGTGTATCGACACTTTTTGGAATTGTTAGCTGAAAAATATGTGTATATTTTTCTTCTTTTAGGATGATCGCTCTGATGGGAGGTGAAGACAGTTGGGTGGCAAAATGGCAGAGGATTAGTGAGTATTACGCCATCTCTTTTTTTTTTCTGCAAAATCCGTCATTACCAAGCACTATCCTAATGAAAAAACAATTTGCCAAATGTATAGATTCGGTTTTGCTGAATTTGATGGTCACAAATACATTTTGAGGGGGAGAAGGGAATGACTTGCTACGTTCATTTCTGTCATTCAGTTGCTATATTTTTAATTTTTTTTTTCTCATCCGAAATGAATTTCAAAATTCATTATGATTTTAAATGCAGCTTAAGATTTAAAAGCAGGGGAAAATATCTTATGAATAATGTATATTTTGCCTTGCATTTTAAAAATACTTATGATTTTGCTTTGAAAATATTCCTCGTAGAATTACACAAATGTTTTATTTAACGCATCCCATGTCAATACTGGACTTCTTCCATATTTCTTGCTTAATGTCGATTCCACTGTCAATATTTTGCTAATGCCAAAAGATTTATTGAATTTATTTTAGTTTATTAATAGCAATTTCTTAAAAGAAATCAGTACAAACTTGGCAAAAACTAGCTGTCGTGGCCGTCACGAAACTTTCTTCCATATCTATCTTATGAATTCCGATTACAAAATAAAATACTCGCCCAAATAGTTGGTGACAGCTCCAATTTCCCAATTATCGTAATACCCCTGAAAATGCAGAATCAATGAGTGAAATTGCAAATCATTGCAAAAGCCTTGTTTAGATTAATTGCAAACATTTTATTTGTTAGTAAAAAGAAATTGGCAACAGTTAAAATTTTCAAATCATTGTTGAAAGTTTTCAGATGTTTTGACAATTAAATAGCGTGAAAGCGGTTTTTTAATGAATTTATTTTTCGCATTGTTGACTAAGCGTAAAAATCACCCCACCCTCCCCCTGGGGCGATTGGCGCCAAAATTTAATCGATGCTTGCTTCCATATTGGGTTAGTGTTATTCCAAACTCCATTCAAATCGCAGCAATATTTCTCGAGATACAGCAGATACAATGACAAAATAAGTACTTTTGATTGCACCCCCTTTAAGCGATTGACACAAAAATTGAATCAGCTCTTGTACTCTCTAACGTCTACTTGAGTACCAATTTTTGGTCGATTTCGTTCATTACTTCTCGAGATATAGCAGTTACATTAAATAAGAAGAACGCTCGATTGCTGTGTAGGTGCAATGACAAAATAAGCACTTTTGATTGCTCTACCCCCCTTTGAGATATTGACACACAAATTGAATCAGCACTTGTATTCAATAGGGTCTACCTATGGACCAATTTTCGTTTGATTCCGCCGGTTACTTCCTGAGATATAGTAATTACCCCCGCGCAGAACACGTGCGATTGCTCCACCCCCCTTTGAGTTATTGACACGCAAATTAAATCAGCGGGCCGTGGTGGCCCGATCGGTAAGGCATCGAACTCGTGTCCGGAGGGACCCGGTTTCGATCCCAGCCGATCAAAGATCCACCGCCTTGATTAATGGTGGGAGGCGTTAAAAATGTCGTGGTCACAAAGTCCTCCAAGTGAAACGATACCTCTGGGGGTGCTGGGCCTAGGGTTCGCTCGACCCTAGGTTCTGGTTCAAAATTAAGAAGAGAGCGCCCTTCAGGGCCCTATCCCGGTTAAACCACGAAGCTGTGGAAGGTACGGGGGACCCTGGAGGTGTGAAATGAAATGAAATTAAATCAGCACCTGTACTCAGTATGGTCTACCTATGAACCAATTTCCGATTGATTCTGCCGGTTACTTCCTGAGATATAGCAATCACCCACGCGCAGAACACGTGCGATTGCTCCACCCCCTTGGAGGAATTCGCTAAAAAAAGTCAGGTGCACCACTTCGCATGGTGGTACATATGTGCAAAAATTTTTGTTCGATTTCATGCAGTAGTTTTTGCTCTAGCGCGGCCACAAAAACTGGTCCCACACATACAGACTCACAGACACACACACAGACAGACATTTTCCAAAAATGATCGAAATGCACTCAGCGCACCTCAAAACGTGCCAATCTGTCAAAATTCGACATTCGAAAATTTTCACGAATCCAATACTTTCTTCTATATATTAGATATAGAAGAAAGTAAAAAGAGGGTGGGAAAGAAAAATTGGCCAGAAATTTTCTAAACATGACACCAGATTCTATTTGGAAAAAAATGTTTTTGAGGTCAAGAGGATGATAAATAACTCGGACACTCCAAATGAGTAAAAAAAAAACCTGGCCATCAGAATAACGGAACGTATTCTATTAATTTCCTTAAACACAAACAAGAATGGCTTGCTTCTAAAACAGCAATGTGCTTCTGTTTAATTATAAATAGTTAACCGGATTCACATCACCCTCTCCCTTAGGAGCTTAGTAAATAGAAAACGATTTTTGTAGGTTAGCAGGAAAATTTTTATAACTATTACTAATCTTAGCGATCACACATCGAGTTCCTTTAACTAGTATTATCTTCGTCCGATTGCATGCAAATGTGGAAGAGTTGGCCTCATTAAATCCCATTGTGCAATTTTCAAATTTAAACTATCGAATCTGGAGAGGAAATCGGACGCGGTATTTTGGGTCACGCCACTGCAGTATCGTGACAAAAGTGGGAATGACTGATTTACCTAACACTTCGTTAGATGCGAGATTGAATGATAAACTTGACGAAGTGGGTTCTCGGACGATTGTCTTCCGCAATGGACATTCGTAATTAATACATGCGCGTGATTGGTCTTCATGCGTAACATAGTTTTGTTTTTCGGAGGATATTCTGTTTCTGAATTGAAGGGCTTGGGAGATGAAGGGGTTACGTGACAAAACAGAAACTGCGAGTAATTAAACTTCAAAGTTTTATTGTTGCAGTTGTTTCAGCTTTTTCGTTTCCTGGTTTTGTCGTTAGTGTGCGTATGAAATTGGTCTAATGACATCAACTTCTAAATGTACCAAGTTTTATTTGCTTACCTGTGTCCATTGCTTACTATTGTCCTGAGTGTTCGTTTTTTAAAATGTAACATAGCCCTTTCATCCTCCAAGTCCTTCAATTAAATGAATATCACGGTTTGTTTTGGAATCTGAGATTGTTTCGATGAGGAGTTTATGTACTGTGCTTCAAAAGCGCATTTCAAAACAAATTATGTTACTCTCCGTCCATGAAAACCGTACCTAGCACTCGCGAACAGTAATACTTAAAAAAGGGTAGATGGGTTGTGGGTGATAACTTTCCGACGTTTTCAATTTGAAACTTGCATTTGCTGTATCCTTTTGACATATTAAACTAAACAATGCATTTGAAATTAGCATCGTTCTACGTTGTTTGATATGGCTCAAAATGCTTCTTATTACTCTTCCCCTTATTGTTATCTTACCTATCACCCCTATTTTGGTAAGGTCAGAGAAGACCAGACGCATGCGTAAATGCGCGGAAGATTTTACCAAAGAAGATCAGATAGAATCACCATTTTTTCTAGCTATGCTAAATTTTAAGCTTTTTTCTTCCTCTCGCATGTATGTATTATTCATTCATTAAAAATGTTACAAAAGGGAGGGAGTTCAAAATGTTACAGCAGGAAATAAAAGATGAAATTCAGTTTATAAGAACCCCCTCCCACTTGAAGCATCAAAACATATTTTGATTGTTTATAATCTTTAGGGGGATTATCATTGCATTGTCATTCAGTTATCATTTTAGTTCCAATTATCGAAATAGCGAATATTCGGCATACTTGTAGAAACGTTTCTTCTGTAAAAATTTAAAATTATCTACGTGAACGTAATTTTTTTTAAAAGCTACAAATTTGATCTGTATAATACGGAGATCTAGACGAATGGGACCTGATGGGCGAGGTTCTACCTTTCCCAAAATCCTGCAGAGCTGTTTTTAATTAAACATGTTTTTAGTCAAATTTTTTCTACAACTGAAAAGCTTCAACCTATTAAATATTCTTACTTTGACTATGACTACTAGATTCGCCCCTTTTTCGACGAAATAGTCGCCCGATAGCGACCGGCGACCGCAAGCGCTATTCACATCGCGCTCTTATGAATCGTAAGAGTTTTTCCTATTCCTCGAAAAATCTTCCAACACAGATATAGATACATTCAGAATGCCAGGTCCCACTGTGATCTGTTTTGCTGCGTGACATAACGTTTTTGGATCTCTTTGAAAAATCATCCTCCAGCTTGCTTAATATTCGCCTTTAGGGGAGGAGGCTGCAATAATGAGCGGATTAAAAAAAAGCAGTGTGGGAGATGTGAGGGGGGCGATCCCCCAATCGATTGTTTGAGCACAGGACCCAGCCTCAAAGGGTTGAAGAAGGCCCATTGTGCCGTCTCGCAGAAAGGGTTATGACAGGTTTTTTTTCTCTTTTTTTCCTCCTCCTCTCTCTCTTTCTCCCTTGGAGTATAAATCTCCATTTCCGCTTTTGTCTCCTTCCGTGGTTCGTAGAGGGACCGTCCCCTGACCTTGACACTCATTTTTTTTCCTCGGTGAAGGTTGCAATATTCAAGGACTATTAAGAGATGGCTAAACGTGATCTTCTATACGCGTGACGGACTCTTTGTTTTGTTTTGCTTTCATTTTTCTTTGTTTCGGTCCTCATTTCGCAGTTCGATGATGACGTTCCAGTCTCGTTTCGCTTCACCATTTGTTCCGAGTTATACTGAAGTTTACTGCACCTAAATGATGGGTACCTCAGACGTGTGACCTTCTGTGTTTTGTAATCTGACGAGACCATCGAGAAAATATCAAAAATTGTAAATGGTTCTAAGTTTCGTGCGGGGAGGAGAAAAGGCAATCGGACACCGTAAGAAGGTTTTTCTTGTTTTCTCGTGGCTACTATTAATTGTAGCACCAAGTCATCGAACAGTCACAATTTTGCAAATTTTATTATTTATTATTAAATGTGTTATCGCTTCAATTTGCGCTATTCTTGAATTTGATGACAACCATAAGAACTTATAATTTCAACCCTGGAGGGGAAAAGGGATAATAAAAAGGAAGCAATATTTGCGAGACCCATATGATATTGCCGCTTCATGAATTACAAAATTTAGTAACCAGAACTCACTTCCTTTTGTTAAGCGGAACTTTGACGAGGATATGTTTGGTAATGTACGCAAAGCATTTCCCAGCTGTTTGGGTAACACCAGGGATGTCAAATACACTGGCGGAAAAAAAAATCCCAACACCAAGAAAAAATTACTGTAGAGTAATGAAATTTGGGTAATGCAATTGTCTAGTTAACATGTTTATTTGATTAAATGTACAAGATCACTGGCTAATTTAAGCTCAGGAAAATGCTGTGCAAATGTGAAATTATGTTAATTTAATAGAGGGTGTACCCTTCAGAATTTTGAAGGCAAGTCTGCAAGCGTGCATGCATTATGTCATACAGGAGCCGAATGTCACTTTGTGGTACGGAGTGCCATGCTTGTTGTACTTCTTGTGTCAATACTAGGACCATCATTGCTGGCTGTGGATGATGCTCGATGTGCTGTCCAATGATATCCCATACGTTATCAATTGGAGACAGACCTGGTGATCTTGCAAGTCATGGTAGCATATCAGCACTCTGTAGAGCACATTGCGTCACAGCAGCGATGTGAGGGCGAGCGTTATCCTGTTAGAAAACTCCCCCTTGAATGATACTCATGAAGAGCTGTACTACTAGTTAAATTAACAGACTAACGACAAATTTTCAGTCTGTGTGTTTGGGATAACCACAAGTGTGCCCCCGCTGTCGTAGGAAATTGCTCCAGAGACCATGACTCCAGGTGTGGGTCCCGTGTGTCTAGGCCGTAGACCGCTTGGATGGAGGCGGTCCCCTGGCCTCCTTCTGACCAATATACAGCCACCACTGGCACTAAGGCAGAATCTGTTTTCCTCAAAAAGTACAACAGATCTCCACTCCAACCTTCAGTGAGCTCTGTCTTGGCTCCTCTGCCATCGGAAACGGCAATGGTTTGCAGTCAATGGAATACCGGCTACAGGCTGCCTGGCTCGGAGCTGTCCTTGAAGTAAACAGTTTCTCACCGTTCCTTGGGTCACGACGGTACCAACTGCAGCTCGAATCTCAGCCGCAGATGCAGTACGATGCGCCACAGCCGTACGCAAGATTCGGCGATCTTCCTTCTCAGTCGTGCCACGTGGCAGCTCGGAACTCGATCTTCTTGAGGTAGTACCATCCCTTGACCATAGCTTCCAATAATCATGCATGGTGTAAACATTCCCCCCCCCCTCCAAGTCTTTCTGCAGTATCGCGAAATGAAAATCCACATTCTCGTAGCCAAATTGTAAGACCTCGTTCAAACTCTGTGAGCTGTTGATAATGGCTTCTTCGTCTTCTTAAAGGCATTCCTTGCTAACAGGAACGCAATTAGTCAAATTTCACGGAAAAATAATACTCACGAGCTCCACAACACGCTTTTAAAATAAGCCTTATTTGCATGTTCTGAGTGACGCCAGCTGCGCCACACTTATGCGCGGAGTGCGAAATTTCAATCGATGTCATCTTTCAGTTGTATAAACACGCCTACCAAATTTCGTTTATCTAGCGCAAGTCTTTCTTGGTGTTGGGAATTTTTTTTCCACCAGTGTAGCTGCCTCATTTGGAACTTACATTAATAAAAATATTTCAGCGTCTGCATCTAAATCATTTTGAACATTTTCTTCTAAATATTTTTTACAATAAATGCACAGCACATACTTTATATTTTATCTATATGTGTGTAAAACGTTCCACGAGTCTCGGCTGTTTGCAGTTGTAAAAGATTCATGTTTTGTTTTATTCCATTCAGTGTCACTAGCATGACATTGCCCGTAAGACAACTGTAGGCAGTTAGTGTGTTTAAAGTGACAAAAATTTCGAGAAAAATGAAAAAATCTTGAAATAAAGATCGAGCGGCATCTTTCCTTTTTAATGATTGAAAAATACAATTTATAGCGAACTATGGCTAAAACCTAATATAGCTTCGATTCCCTTTCACGTTTTTCTCTGTATGTTTAACTTTTTATAAATGAATTTCTATTTGGTACTTTCGACTTCGCTATCAATGGGTACGACTGTGTAAAAATAAAAGCGAGTTAAAATAAAAAAAAAAAAAAAAAAAAACAGCAACCAGAAGGAAATCTTACCAATTTAAAATGAAATATAAAACAACTAGCCGGCTACCCGGCGCTGCCCAGGTATGTTGTTTTAGTGAAACTCATTCATAAATTTTTCAACATTAAGTGCACATCTATATACATAAATGGGTACTTCTGTAAACAATGGCTATTTTTGCTGTCTGGATAAACTAAAAAAAAACAGTATTATACACCCTAAATACAAATCATTAGCCCACTCCAAGCAATTTCGTTTCCCATCTGGTGTAGTAGAATCTAGTGCTGAGCATTTTCTTGGCATTAAGAAAAAAAAAATAGTCAAAAATTAAAATAGTCAAAATTCGTGTCAATTTTTCAGAAATTGGAAATTTAGATTTTCCTTTTTAGCCTAACCACAGTGCCCATGAATCCAGGCTGTATTAAACTCAAAAGATGCAGCTCCCAGAATAGGTAAAAAAAAAAGGCTTTTCTGCCAACATGGTTAAAGCCCAAATGGTGAAAACTAAGGCCCCTATATAGCGGCTCTAGTGAAAATATCTTATGTGATTAAGAAAATGTTTGGACTATAAACACTTTCTATTTTTAACTGTTGCCAAAATCAATTCTCTTTCTGTTTACCACGTTAGCGATTATTGGCATAAGTGAATATAAAAATCCTGAGAAAACAATAAATTTCATACTTACTCCAGAGAAGCCTTGGTTCAAAATTTTCATCATGATTACTATTAATATTGTTGCAAGGCAACCAAATTTTGCAACAATGGGTTGAAAATTTAATCATTTAATGGGGAAATGACATGAAGTTTACTATTTTCCATAATAACTTTTTTAAACTAAGCTTTTTAGAAATAAATTATAGCTTATCCTGCTCCCTGTTACTGTAGCTATCTACGGTGAAAAAATGGTTAAAATCGGTTCAGTAGTTTTGAAGATTACCCCGGACATACATATACAAAAGTAGTCTTTTACGTATATAGATAAATAACTTTGCTTCAAATCATTCGTTGCTTCCATGTAATTCAAAAGCTGTTAAAGAGAGATAATGGTAACAAAAATTAGAAAACGGAATTTAGTAACAATAAGTGTATAAAAAAGGAAGATGCATTCTGAACTTTTTCATTCGGTAAATTGAACTAAAATTTTTGTGAAACGTTTGCTATTAAATGCTAAAGAAATTCCACCCCGGTTACCTTCCAAACAACTTAAATAAATCAAATATTGGAGAAATAAGAGCCATTATAATATATAATTTTTTTTTTTAAATCAAGCCCTGAGCGCGAAGTTAGGTGTGCTAGTCATATAGAACTATGATGGGAAAAAAATTCTAAAAAATTGGTGTGCAAAAAACATGATATAAATCTTTAGGTAGTTGTCAGTGTGAAATAAAAAATTAGTTTTAAAGCTCTTTTCACTTAGAATTTCTGTACAATGTAAGTTTTGAAACGAAAAAAAAAGAAAAGAAAAGAAATCTCATTACCTTATCTACCCCTGTATATTAGTTTACTTACTATCATTAACAGTCTAAGCAGTGAAATTATATTTACAGCGAAGGTTCGCCAGGTTTCAATACAAAAATTATGCTCGCTCCGAAGTAGGCTTTGTGAATATTTAGAATTGACTTTTTCTCTCTCGCGCGAATTTAAAACTTTTCATATGAAACGGAATTGATTTTTGGAAGAAATAAGATTAATGAATTATGTAATATTAATTGACTAAAATGATGTACCGTAAAATGGGGTTAATCGGAACACTTTTCAGCTTTGATTGTAAAAAAAGTAGTTAAAAGATTTTTTTTTAATTTTATTTTTTGGGTAAAAACTTCGGTCTTGCTTTACTTTTGATATTCCAAGCGAAGACAAAGCATTTTGAAAAATTATTATTAAAATATATAGGAAATTATGGGTGTTCCGAATCACCCCGCTGATAGGGGTCAATCGGAACACTTGTTAAAATTTTTATTTTTTTTCAATTTAACCTGTACACAGGGTTCCCACGGGCCTGAAAAAGGCCCTATAAAGGCCTGATTTTTGAGTTTGATTTTTAGGGGCCCCTAAAAAGGCCATATATTTTATCAAAAGCCCTAAAAATGATTCAAAGCCCTATTTTTTTTTTTTTTTTTTTTTTTTTTTTTTTTTTTTTTTTTTTTTAAGAATTTGTAAAAATTCTAAGTACGCATCTCGCTCCCTTCCATTTTTTCTCGATCGTCGTAACACAGCGTGGAGATTCAAGGTCGCAGATCAAGGTGCAGGGTTCGTACTTCCTTAAGAAACCCTTAATTTTATCAAGCAAAATTAAGGTCCCTAAAAAACCCTTAAAAAGTCCTTAATTTTGGAAAATTTTCTTTAATTTTCAAAAGACTGTTTCAGGTTTTTTTTCTTCTGGAAATGCAGAGTAAGGATTTTTCTCCCAGCTCATGACTTAAACAAAAAGGAAATAATAATAATAGCAATTATCTGCGAAATGAACTTGGAACTGCGAACAGATAGCTAAGGGTTGGAGAAAAAATAGGATTGCTTCTGATAGAGTGACCAGCTATTTAAAATTATTGCCATCTGATGTCTTTGGTGCGACGTTTTGACCTTATTTTGGCAGAAAATTATCAAGATTTTTTTTTGTTAGATGCTTACAGGGGTGGTGTTTCAGTAATATTCAGGAATTAATGTATTTTTTCATCTGTTAATGTTGGAAGTCTGGTATTGTCTGTTTTGCTACGCCTCCCTACTTCCGCATTTTCTTCTCCGAATTTTTGGCCAATATGTCGGTGATTATTAATGACATTCATCATATAAACCTGATGAAATGTATTCTAAAATTATTTGACTTTAATAACTTATTTTATTTACCGTTTTTATACTTTTGATGCTTTCATTTTGAAAAATGTGATCTCTTTGTATCCAACATGAAAATCGAATTTTTCTTATTTTTCAAGCTAATTACTCTTTATTAGGAGGCAAATAAATGAAAATTCGCTTTATTTTTTTGTTCAGATCCTTATTTTAAGTTTTTTAAAGCAAAATTAACTTTTATGAGTCTAAATGTTAAACGCTGAATGGATCGTTTCATTTTATCTTTACATTAATTGTGTTCACAGAAATAAAATATGTTTATCATAGACTTTTAAAATGCAATTTAAATTTTTTTTTCCAAAATAAATCCTTTTATATACCGTTTTTATGCTTTTGATGCCATCACTTTGAAAACTGCAATCTCTTTGCATCCGCTACAGGAATCGGATTTTTGCATTTTTGTTGTTTCATTCGCTTTTTTAAGAAGAAAATAAATGAAATTTATTTTTATTTTTTATTAAATTCGAAAATTTTAAACGAAATCCCGTATTTTTTAAGAGTTGCTTCTATCAGAAAATAAAATACTGAATCAATCCTTTTTTTTTCAATTATTTTAAGATTTTAAACATCTTCAGTTCATATTTAGTATAATTTTACGTAATTTTGGATTTAAAAAAAAGATTGATACATCTGGGAGGCCACAAAACCTCCCACCTAAAAATTTCTATGATGCAATTCCATTGAAATTTTTATTATCCACAATTAATAAAATTTCCATCGAAAAAAATTAAGAATAATTAGTGAAGGAAAAAAAAACAAGTTAAAAATGTAAAAATAAAACAACATTCAAAATGAATTGAAATTAATCCATTAATGCCTAGCGTCCCTTTTTAGGGACGGTCCAAAAAGTGTGTCTGAGTGAACCAAAAATGAACATTTCAACCAAATAATAGTGTTCAATGATTACTTTGGTGTTGTTTCAATTCATTATCAACAGATTGCAGCACACAACCGTTGTAAAGTGTGTTCTGTAGCCGTTTTATTGTGATCTTCATCAAGGATTACATCTTTCACAATCTCAAAAACAAGAAGCTGAGTTTTTAAAATGATTCCCAGCTTCCCAGTTTGTGTTAATTGCTGATTTTGTTTCCTCTTATAAAATGTCTTTTTAAATATTATATCATAGGCAGAAAACAATTTTAGTAAAAAAAGTATGTACCCTCTGGGGTCTATCGTAACATTTAAGGACGATTTTTCTTTCCTTAATAAAACAATTATTTTTTACATAATATTTTTGAAATTATTTTTCCTGTCCGTTAAACACTGTTCGTAACCAGCATACAAAATATCTTTGGAAAAATAATGTCAGGTATTATGGCTTAAGAACAAAGATTTAAAAGGACCTAAGCATGTAAATAAGCAACATTAGTGTTAGCGTATTTAAGCAATGGTAAAAAATAAGGTCAATTTAGTAAAAAAATATTTGAAAAAATGATTAATGCATTGAAAATGAAATAACAGTAACAAATATAAACAAAACAATCCTAAACTTAGAAAAGTTGGCCAGATTAATAGTAAATTCAACGAGTAAAAAGATTAAAGAGCTTAACTCTAGAAAAGCATAGACGATGTCGTTTGTTTATCCTATTTGTAGCGTTTTCTATAGTTACTTTCCGTTCCCAATTCAGAATGGTAGTCTCTTAATCATTCATTGTCATTTGAATCAGGGTCCATTGCGAATCTCTCTGCACTTTAAATTTTAATGTACTCGTAAATTTGAAATTGTGTTCCTAAAGCTGTTTAAATATTTTCCTATGAGTCCTTAAAAAAATTTGGGAGTCCTTAAAAAGTCCTTAATTTTCATTTTTAAAAATGAGTATGCACCCTGAGGTGAGACTTATCGGGCTTTAGCCAAGCCTGTGGTGTGAGGGTGAGCTTTTATTGGGTATCGTTTTCCGTGACGTATATGTGGCTCCTGGCACAGCCATCTTATTAACACAAGTATTTAGAAGGCTGTGCTCCTGGTTGCAAAGAAAAAAGACAAAAAATAAAAGAGAATAATAAATCTGCTGAACAGCCGAACTTGTTATTTTATGGACGTTCTTCGACGATTGTTGATACGTAGTAGCAGCGTGGGTCGATTTTGCACGGCGAGTTGAAATAGGGTTCATTTCTGTTTTCTCTTCGTATCTTGTTTGCAGTAGTGCAAACAAGATACGAAGAGAAATCTTGTATCGGAAGGAAATCTTGAATCGGATTCAAAGAGAAATCGGCGTATCTTGTTTGCACCACGGAATACATACCCGCTGTATAGTACCCGTTGCTCGTTTCTTAAGCTGCTTTAAAAATGTAAAATGATACATAACTGGTAATAAAATGTACATGGAAGTTGAAGCTTTGCTGTTTATAGAAATGAATATATTGTGCAAGAACATAATAGCTATGTTTTTCGACTAACTGATAAGCTTTTCCTTTAAAAGTTAGTTATTCAGCAGAAGTACGACTACAAAACGTCAAGTGGCCCTATATATTCTGGAAAATGGGCCTGAAAAAGGCCATATAAAGGCCCTATTTTTTAATCTGCTGAGAGGGTGGGAACCCTGGTACAAAATGAGTAATATTGATGGGGGAGAATAAGAACAGACAATTACTGTCAAATAAATGCATAATTTCAATAATAGTAAACGTGTATAATTTGTCAAAATTCAAAATAATTTTGAACTTATGAAAAATGAAAAGTAATTTTAAGAAATGCTTTTGAATTGAAATACAAAGATTTAACATGAATGGAAGTCACTCATGTCGTCCACAAATATGTACTTGTCCTTAAAACTAGCAATTGTGACTTGGCTTAAGTTTTTTCATAACACCTCCTGGGATGAACTCTGCCTTTTCTTTAGTTTCTTGAAATCTCTGGGTTTCGGGGATTGTCCTGAAAGCTTTTTACGCTTATTCATCACTGTCTGTGTGCTGGATTTTTGCTACATAAAGTCTATGTGACTTTCCCCCTCGTATTTTAAGTAAAAAGAAGTCTCCTGGAGAAAAAATCTTTTGAAATCTGCAACTGTTTGTCATTCTAAGATCTAGTTGCTCACGAGAAGGGATAAACAGTAATAAAACCTTGTCCTTGTCTTGATTAGAAGAATTGGGGTTAGAATCTTGATTTTTCAAAGTTTCCTTCAAATAAGTTTGAATTGGAACAGCAGAACTAAGTGTTCCGATTCACCCCGCAAATTTTTTTTCTATGCCATTTTTCAGAATTCTTCATTTTTATGACACAATTTATAAAAAATGTAAATTCTAATGCGGTATTCTGTTGTTCAGATACATGTATAATTGAAACATACCACTCTTAGTTTTTAAATATAAGAAGGTTTGATCTTGCATATGAAGTTTTGCAGTCTATGGAAATGTGATGTTTTCTAGCGTTCCACGTGCAGCCCTCCTTAGAAGCCAATAGCGTTGCCAGATTGACAAAAGTAATTTTTTCCTACTCCCTATGATCTTACCTTACTAAGAAAAAAATTCATGGTGAAAAATACCCAATAGTTTATTTATGAAGAATTTCGTTGTACGGTCGGGAAGTTTTGTTCCGATTGACCCCGCTGTTCCTATACACCCAATTTTACGGTATTGAAATAATTTGACCTCGCTTATAAATCAAGATGGTGATTAATTTTGCGAAGGATACGATTTTTGCGATCATGGCTTTTTCAGAGGTACCATTGTCAATTTCTTAATCTGATTAGGGCTGGTGCATCTCGTTCTTGTGATTATGACTTTTTCAGAACATGATTGTTAGGTTCGTAATCTTTAAGGGTCGGTTTTTGGAATTGTAAATTTTGTAAGGGGTCTGTTTCTGATATTGAATTTTTTTAAACAATCAAGATTGCTTATTTATCTCACCTAATACCGTTTACTCGATTTGTGATTGGTAGGTAGCGAGTTACATGAGCCGGGATCTGGACATAAAAGATCCGTGGACAGAAGATCCCGTTTTTTGAGCAGGCAGCACAATTTATATGAATTTATTATGTTTTTTTTAACACTATGTTTCGTTTAATGTCTTATTTCTTACCGAATTGATTTTTTTCCCAGTGATTACTTCATGTGCTACGATATAACTTTTGAAATATTCTGATTCATTAGTTTTGTTCCTTTTATTTCATCGATTTAGAATCTCGCTAAAAATATATGTCGACGTCAAGTAAGTACATTTCAGTGATTCTCTTAAATTCGATACACTAACATTGGTGCATTCACATTTTATTAATTCTTTTATCATAAATCATTGTTTGCTGGATTAAATAAAAAAATATAGATGAATTTAATGGAAATTTATGTTGAGTGCCCTTTGCTTTTTAGCCTACTTTCCCGTTAAAAATAAAAGAAAGACGAAAAAAGTATTAAAAGTAGCTTAATGCATCTAAAAAATATCGCCAAGTTCAAAAAATATCGCCAAGTTAAAAAAATATCTCCAAGTCCAAAAAACATCGCCAAGTTAAAAAAATAAAAAGGTAAAATGAATATCGAAAAATTCAAAATTTGGAAGTAGGGTATTGAGATGGGGAATTTGTGCGTCTGTCGGTCTGTCTGTCCCCCCCCCCCCCCCCCCCTAATAACTTTTGAATGAACATTCCGATTTGGACAAACTTTTTTTTGTTGGAAAGATCTCGGCGAGTACAGTTCATTCCCATATTTGATTTTTCGATTTGAACAATTTTTGGTTCAACTTTGAACCGTTCAAACAACCTGTCCCGCGATGCTAACTTTTGAGTGAACAGTCCGATTTGAACAAACTTTTTTTTGGTTCGAAAGATCTTATCAAGGATACTTCATTCCCGTATTTACATTTCCGATTTGAACAATTTTTCGTTCAACATTGAACCGCTCAAGCAAGCTGTCATCCCTAATAACTTTTGAGTGAACAGTCCGATTTAAATAAACTTTTTTTTTGTTCGAAGGATCTCAGCGAGGATACTTCATTACCGTATTTAAATTTTCAATTTGAACATTTTTTCGTTCAACATTGAACCGTTTAAGCAACCTTTCCCCACCTAATAACTTCTGAGCGTTGGCATCCATACTAATGCAGTTTTTAAATACATAAACAAGGTATATTTGTTTTTAAATAACTTTCAATCTATGAAAAGGTTAGTGATTTGATAACTAATAAGTGCCGGAATGGAACGTACTGTTGTAAAAACGATGACTGAATACGGGAACGGTAAAGTAGGCTTGTTTAGTTCTGAAGACTTCGTATGCTTCAGATTTTGAAGGGGATTTTTCTCCGCCCGGCCGTAGCCTTGACATCCTTCAGAAATACATTTCGTACCGTAGACATTACTGAAGTTGGAAGGGGGGTGAGTAACTACTATATCACCGTGACTAAAAACATTTGAGCTCGCATGCATCAGTGATTACGGTTTCTCCCCTTTAAATTACCGAGTTCTCGTTTTGATATCGTTTTCGCCTGTTGCACTGCTATCTCTTTTTGAGACTAAATTGCACGTTTTTAGTGCATATAATGCTCATGCATACGATTTTAAATGGTAGGAAACATTTGTTAGTTTCTATAATTACACTGGCGGAAAAAAAAAATCCCAACACCAAGAAAGACTTATGTTAGGTAAACGAAATTTGGTAGGCGTGTTTATACAACTGAAAGATGACATCGATTGAAATTTCGCGTTCCGCGCATAAGTGTGGCGCAGCTGGCGTCACTCAGAACATGCAAATAAGGCTTGTTTTAAAAGCGTGTTGTGAAGCTCGTGTGTATTATTTTTTCGTGAAATTTGACGAATTGCGTTCATGTTAGCCAGGAATGCCTTTAAGAAGACAAAGAAACCATTATCAACAGCTCACCGAGTTTGAACGAGGTCGTACAATTAGGCTAGGAGAAGGTGGATTTTCATTTCGCGATATTGCAGAAAGACTTGGGTGGGAATGTTTCCACCATTTACGATTATTGGAAGCTATGGTCAAGGGATGGTACTACCTCAAGAAGATCGAGTTCCGAGCTGCCACGTGGCACGACTGAGAAGGAAGAGCGCCGAATCTTGCGTACGGCTGTGGCGCATCGTACTGCATCTGCGGCTGATATTCTAACTGCAGTTGGTACCGTCGTGACCCAAGGAATAGTAAGAAACTGTTTACTTCAAGGACAGCTCCGAGCCAGGCAGCCTGTAGCCGGTATTCCATTGACTGCAAACCATTGCCTTTTCCGACGGCAGTGGTGCCACGACAGAGCTCACTGGAGGTCGGAGTGGAGATCTGTTGTAATTTTTGATGAAAACAGATTCTGAATTAGTGCCAGTGGTGGCTGTATATTGGTCAGAAAGAGGCCAGGGGACCGCCTGCATCCAAGCGGTCTACGGCCTAGACACACGGGACTCACACCTGGAGTTAGGTCTCTTTAGCAATTTCCTACGACAGCAGGGGCATTCTTGTGGTTATCCTAAACTCACTGACTAAAAATTTGTCGTCAGTCTGTTAATTTAACCAGTAGTACAGCCCTTCATGAGTAGCATTCAAGGGGGCGTTTTCCAACAGGATAACGCTCGCTCTCACATTGCTGCTGTAACGCAATGTGCTCTATAGAGTGCTGACATGCTACCATGACCTGCAAAATCACCAGGTCTGTCTTCAATTGATAACGTATGGGATATCATGGGATGGCACCTCGTGCATCATCCACAGTCAGCAATGACGGTCCTAGTATTGACATAGTAAGTGCAACAAGCATAGAACTCCATACCACAAAGTGACATTTGGCACCTGTATGACATAATGCATGCACGCTTGCAGGTTTGTCTTCAAAATTCTGGAGGTCACAACCTCTATAAAATTAACATAATTTCACATTTGCACAGCATTTTCTTGAGCTTAAAGTAGCCAATGATGTTGTACATTTAATCAAATAAACATGTTAACTAGACAATTGCATTACCCAAATTTCATTACTCTACAGTAATTTTTTCTTGGTGTTGGGATTTTTTTTCCGCCAGTGTATTTTTTAGAAGTTGTTTTATGTTGAAATTTTTACATATGAAGATTTTTCATTTGTGAAAATGTGAAATGCATTCCACAAGCAAGGTATTGATAGAAGCAAAATGTTAACCTTCACCTATACCGAGTTAGCTATTACGCCAAAGTCCTTTGACCTGAAAATTTGTATGGGGAGGAGAGAAGGAGGACATGCCTGTGTTTTTCTTTTACTCTTTCGTGCATTTTACGAAAGTTTGAGGGAGCAAAAGTAAATACGTCTTCTCGACGAGTCACGTTTCAGGCAAATGATATGCAGCATATATGCCACGAGTTCTGTCATAGATAGAACAAACATATGGACTCCGAGAATACCTTTTGCGCTACCAATTCTATTTAGAGCTCTATGCCGAGAGAGGGGTTAAACTTTCGGCAGCGGGGTAAAAAAGAAAAAAAAAATGCTGATGACATTGACATTGGACGCTTTTTTCGGGAGGAGGTCGAGGAACAGATTCCTTAAATGGTGGTCGCCTATTTTTAGCCCATACAGGGGGGATCTTTTCCTTCGAGGTGAAGGTTCTCTGCATTTTTTTGTGCATTTAGTTGAAAGTTTAAACTGAAAATGGATCACGTTTAGTGTTCAAGAGCGAGTTTTGGATCTATTCCTGGAAAACTTTCGAGGCCTTGGTTCTGCTTTCAATTGCCCTGCATTTCGATAAGTGTTACAAGTCTGTCGCAAAAGTAAGGTCGGCAAAGAAGTCGGCAGCTTTCATTCATTTCGTTTAAACAAATAGATTTCAAACATCCTGCCATAGACCACTTCTTTCAAATGGTTTGGTTTCAAAATTCATAATATCAATATTTCCAGAAAGCATTACCCCCCCCCCAAAAAAAAAGGCTTTCCTGGCACAATCAGGCACCTATCTTGGTCGCATTTAATCAGTCATTCATGGCAGTGCAGAGATACTGAAGTGTGAAAATTTTTTATCCAAAAAATATTTCTAATATAATTTAGGCAAAAAAAAAGTCTGAAAAACAAAAACATATATAGTTTCTATATTTTCCAACAACAGCAGCCGGCGACTGTCAGTCATTACAGTTCCCGATCCCAACTAATAGTTAAAAACGCTGGAAATATTAATTAAAACATTCCCATGAGCCACCCTTTGTATACATTCGTGACCAAAATTGTCTATACATTCATAAATTGAAAGATTTTTCAAAAACTGGATTATATAATTTTATGATTTTTCCTAAAATGATACACATCATTATGACACATAATGCGAAGAAAAAAAGTGGAAGAAAATTGCCAATGATGTAACATTGTAGCATGAAGCAATAAAAATAACTAAATGTGACGAAGAGAATTCAAAATAAATGGAATTACTCGGAATAAAGAAAACCTTGTGAATTTAATGCGAAATCTGATTTTCCTTGACGTTTACATTCATATCATAACATAGGTTTTCGAAGCAATGCAGCCAATCATGAAGAGTTACATTACACTCCAAGGTCCCCTGTACCTACCACTATACATTTGGCATAATCAGGTGGATAGAATCCTGAAGACAGCTCGTTTTTTTTAATCCGGATTAGGAGCTGATCAACTCTTGATTCAGCACCCTCAGAAGAGTTGGTCTTAAATAGGAACTTGGAGGACTTCGCGCCCACGACGTATTTAACGTGCCCCAGTCACCATTAAGTTGTCTTCGATCGGCTGATATCGTACCTAGGACCCTTCAGTCGAAAATCCAACTCCTTCCCAAACAGGCCGCCTCGGCCCCACTCACGGAAACATCCAGACGTCTGAAAGTTTCAAGGCAAACAACCTCGGCGTCACAGAAACGATATCAAAATGATGAAACTGTTATAAGACTATCTTCACAAGATCATAAACGAAAACTAATAACAAACAATTATTTCTGACGATCTACCCTTCCCCGTCGTAAGAGGATCGCGACTGTTCTTCATTTAGGTTCAGAACTTGCAACTGCACCTAGAACTTTGTATCACGGCAAATCGTAAACAGGAAGTTTATTAGAAGAAAAAAAATGCTACCTGCGTTTCACTGTCTTCTCAACCCCTCAAACTAGTGCAATGAACACCAGAACTAGAGTGAACACGAACTGTACCCTGATCTCTTTACTGAGGAATTGAAGTTTAGTTTAACAGTTGGTTCTAAACAGGTTTATATTTGGAAAGAATAAGAAACATAAAATTAATCCTTAGACCGTTATGCAACGTGACCGTTTCGGTAGGAAACGTGTGACGGTGTTAGTAGGAGTAATGATTGACCCCCTACATATTTCCGACAGCGAATCTGAGACCGACCAGAGGTATCAGGATCAGGATATAGCTATCCTTATAACTTTATTTATATGAGATTATTCAGAGTTGCACATGGATCGTACTGTAAATTGATGAACGATAATCCTTATCCACATCAAACAAACTTGGTTGCTGAATTTCCTGAAAGGGGAAACATTGAGCGAATGCCGTATCCAGCAATGTCTCCTGATCTCAATCAGATAGGGAACTAATGAGAAGAGCAATTTTATGTAGAAATTCGCCTCCTAAAGATGTAAATGCCCTGAAGCAAAATTACTTAGTAGACTGACCTAACTGTCGTTAACAAGTGTTACTGCCACCTAAAAAAAACGTGGTAACTTGTGCTGAAAAGTCGAGGGAGATAACATTCTTTATGAAATTCCTAAAACTTAATTTTTTTATGAACCCTCTCTGTCACATACTATTACCATTTTTATTGTTTCATTGTACTATTTCATATCATATGCAGTGCTCTATTTTTTTCCTTTGTATTTAGCATTATAATCTTTGGTATCATTCCAAAAATATCATAAAAATGTTTCTGTAGTTGGGACAAACCTAACCTGGCAGCGTCTTAATGCTGTAGTTAAGATCCGCGTAGCCTTCACAATGCTGCTAGGTTTGGTTTGCCCCCAACTTAAGTTTTATAGTTTGGTTCGCATAGTTTCTAAGGAATCCATCAAGTTATGCACGTAAAAATTATTAAGACATGAGTGTCTGATTCATTAGTTGAGCCATGCGTATGTTCATCATTAATCATAGAGCAACCTATACTAGGTGACCCGTGCGGAATTCCGCAAAAAAAAAAAAAAAAAAAACTCTAAACTTAAAATTTAATACGACAATTTTTATTGGCTTCATTTGCACAACATCGCCATCTAGTGCCGTCGTTCTGACAACTTTTCAAAGAGATCAAAGACACGTTCACTTTTACAACTACTACAAAAGTGATACCCTATATTAAAATCAAATATACCCAAGGCTACTACTAAACTAAATACTAACGTTATCGCAAAACTACCATAGTATTTTGAAACAATAAAAGTTACAATTAAGGTTTACCTAGCTAAGCCTTGGCTTGAAATGTCGCATTTAAAATTGATTTGAGCAACAATGTAACGATTTTGACAGTTGAGCAAAAAATTTAACTTTTTCAAACTTCAATCGCTTATAAGTCGCTTAAACGTGGATTTTCGAGATTCTCGTTACGCGGCGCTAGCGGAGAAACGTTCTAAAGAACGCATTTTTTTTTATCTTTCGAATGAAATCAAAATGGAGACGATACGACAATTATTTCGCTAGATAGAGTCAATTTTGTGCCCAAAAATTGAAGTTCGAATAAAAAACGAACCGACACTTTTTAGACGGTGGGTCTAATTTTCGTCAATAGCCCGCGGGATAAGCTTCAAAATCATAAATTTTCTTGCAATTCGATAAAGAAATGAGCGAGTTTCGACCGGGTATAGGATTCGGCTTAGAGAAATAATATATGCAGATTAGTTCTACATGATGTGTTAATTTTAATTAAAGTTTGTTAACGTATTGCAACATTATTGTACCGTTTTATATCCACTTAAGAACTGCCTTATGAATAACCAATGTTGCGAAAGAGAGAGAATCATTTGTCATTGAATCTTGTCTCGGGGAGGGCAACTCTTCTGTAGATAAATCAAAGTGAATAGCTTGTTTATGGCGAGATGATACCCTGTAGCCAACCGGCTTGTCGTCAAAGAATCTTTCTGATGTGACAGCAATCGCTTAGCCGTCAGAATCTTTTAAATGTTAATGAGGTCGTGTCGTCTCCCTAGGCAAAAGCTAAATTAGAATGCACAAATTAACACCGGGAAGTAGAATTTCTGAAATGCCATTTGCCTCCGGGTGTTAACTAAGAGCAAGCTTAAGGCTAGACTTCATTTTAATTAATTGCCTCATACAATTGCAACAGGTGCAATTATCATCATTTGTTTGCTCTTGAAAATTGCCGAAAAGAAAAGCACTTCACAAATAATATCCTGTTTTCCAGTACGATCCACTGCTGCTCACCTTTGATTTCAAATGTTGAGTTGGTTGGTCGTGCGGTCGTACTTCAGGGTTCATGTGGTAAATGTCATTTTCAAATTAGGAATAGGGAACTAGAAATAAGCATATCTGAAATAGAGCTGTTTTGGATTCTGAGCTATTTTAATTAAAAAGGTTTGAAATTGTGGGTGTTATCATTTTGCATGAATGAAATCGTCCCAAATTAAACAATGATGAACTGCTAAGAAAACTTTCTCAAATAATTTGTTAGCTTTATGCTCTACTAGCCGGGTACCCGGCCTTGCCCGGGTTTCTGTGGGTGTAGGGTGGTTTAGTGAAACTCATTCATAAATTTCCCAACACTAAAGTGCATATCTATAAACATAATGGCTACTTCTGTAAACAATGGCTATGTTATGAATAAACTATAAAAAAATAATGCAAGCTAAAAAAAAAAAAATAGCAAGCTACAAATAATGTTTGAGTAAATAGGAAATGTTATAAGCTTGGTATATTAAAATAAATATATATTTACAGTATCAATCGCACTGAAATTAACCATTTCCAAATATTGCTCGTTAAATAAGTCCCATTATTAGTTTCTATCCTCGTGACAACATTGGTGAGGTGAAAACATCTTATGACCTAATTTAGAAATTTTTTTGACTATAAACACTTTCTATTCTCTAACTATTGCCAAAATCAATTTTTTTTATTTCACCCGTTAGCGATTGTTGACTCAGATAAATATAAAAATCTTTAGAAGGCAATAAATTCCATACTTACTCCAGAGAAGCCTTGGTTCAAAATTTTCAATATGATTGCAATCAATATTGTTGCTGCATGGCACCAAATTTTTGCAACAATGGGTTGAAAATTTAATCATTTAATGGGGAAATGACATAAAATTAACTGTTTTCCATAATAACTTTTTTAAACTAAGCTTTTTAGAAATAAATTATAGCTTATCCTGCTCTCTGTTACTGTAGCTATCTACGGTGAAAAAATGGTTTAAATCGGTCCAGTAGTTTGGAAGATTACCCCGGACATACGTTTTCAAAAGTAGTCTTTTATGTATATAGATTATGTTTGGTTTAAACCTTTCGTTTGTAATACTTTGTTGTCTTATCGAAAGATTGAAAAACATTAAAGCACAGAATTTTAAGCTTTCTTATTTCTAAGGGCGCTTTTCCACTTACCGACACGGCAACGATAAATCGTAAGCGATTGTCGTCATCCGACATTGGAGCACGCAAAATGCATTAAAATATGCTATGCGCTTTTCCATCTCCCGATTCCAGGACGATTGTGCCGTCTCCGACGGAACGCTGTCGTTTGTCGTCCCATTCGTGTCGGATGGCATCCGTCTCGCCTTTAAAATCGGGACGATATTCTGTTTACTTTCTTCGAACGAAAGCAATGGCGTTTAAATTCGACATCTCTGCATTAATAAAATATAAGCTTCAATTTGCAGACGATTGATAAAAGATGTAGCAATAAAAGATTTGAATCATTTTATTTTATACTTTGTTTCATTAATTGTAGCGCAGACGATTTTTAATGCTTCAAAAAAGATTAAATTTTCATTCTGAACTTTCTTCGATGAGCAACACAGTAGTCCAGGCATTCAAGTTTGGCGTGTCTGTTTTGTGTGAATTAATTGAGCAGTGACCGTGTCTATGGGAAAAGCGAAATATTTTATACAAAAACAAAATTCACAGGGAAAAAGCCCGCGAAAAAGTTGTTAGATTTTTAGATGAGGAATATGACGGCAAACTTCTACAGACAAAAAAGAAACAGGTAAGTTCAAAGAGCATTGTTCGTACTATAAGAATATATTATACATTTTAGATTAAACTACTTGTGTTAAATTCCCTCGTCCAGATTTTGAATTTTTACTATTCTTTGTAAATTTAGTAAAAATATTTAAAATCACCTAAAATATTTTCGCAATTTCTTGAAAAGTGTATAAAACTCGCCTACAATGTAACTTTTTTTAAAAATATCGTGCACTCAATACCGCCTCTTAATGTGTTTTCTTTTTCTCATGAGGTAAAGCAAATATAGTAGTCGTAATCTGTTAAATTGAGCAGCTATAATAATATACGTGCGAACACAGTGCTGCTTCGAAATGAAATGCGGTGGAAAATGACTCTTTCGGGGAAACGATATCGTTTGAGTGGAAAAGCAGTGCTATAGACGATACGACACCGTACTTATCGTTGCAGTATTACCGTCCGACTTTCGTCGTTGTCGTGTCGTCAAGTGGAAAAGCGCCCTAATTCTGTGTCCCTCTTGCGTTATATTCAAGAATGACAAGGGATTTTTATGCGACTGTGTTATGGTATGTCCAGAATGATCTAATGCGGTTTCAAACCTCTATGAAGGGGGGAGGGGGCATGCATGCATGTAGAAATAAAAAACTTGTCATTTGCAGGGCTGCCAATGTGCTTTTTCGTCAAATCCTAAATTGAACTCGTAAAATTCCCAAGGTCTAGGCAAAAAAAAAAAAAAAAAAAAATCATGTAACTAACAGTTCTTAAAATGTATTTTCTTTTTCGTAGATGCTTTATTGCAATTTTTCAATTATTAATCTTAAAAATTATAAAGTAAAAAACATGACAATAAATTCGCTGTTCAAATAAACTATAGGAGTCTTTGGCCAATGGCTGGTGAAAGAAGTGAGGCAAAAACCCACCCATTTACGATGAACATGACCTGTTCATTGAGACGTCTTTGGTTGATTTCTTTTCACCGCAAGTTAAAATATCCAAAGTCTAGATAAAGATATTGTTGCACAACAAGTTTGTATCACTGTAAAAATGTTTTCAGCACTCTATCAAGAGTTTTTAAAAAAGCTATGCTATTCAAGACATGTTTGCCGTCCTTTAAGAAAATAAATCTATTATGCTGTGGATCACTTTTTCTCTCCTAAAATGTGAAAGTAATCTAACTCTGATTATGCAAAATGTATCTTTGTTTTCTTTTTTTCCTTTTATACATTTTTAAGTATAAATTCAATGGCAATATGAAATGCTAAGTCGTGTGTCAAATAAAAGATCTAATATGCATAAGAGAATAAAAGATCAAATGTGTTAAACAACATTTCTTTAACATCGATAGTTGTTTGGAAAAGTTGGCGAATATTTCGTGTCCATTCAACTTGGCTTTTCTTTCCTTGCAGGTCGCAACGCCAAGGGTATCTACGCCATCTCCATCTGTGGTCGCCTGCCAGCCAGCATCGTCCGAGAGTTGAAGAGCAGGGGGATCACTTACAGATCTCGTGACACCAGCACTATGTGAGGCTAAGATGAGAAAAATGACCCTGTTTGTTTGTACATTGTTGTTGTGTATGCCGCGAAATATGATTTTAAAATTTTCTTCTAAGTAAAGTTTTTTTAAGAGCGTATTATTTTCTTTCACAAATTTCACCCTAAGTTCACAGTTCAGTAATTACTCTTCGTGTAAAGATTCTGTTACAAATGAAACAGCAAATCCAGTCTTTCGGAATTATAAATACTTTGTAAGAACGTATTCACTATTGGGTCTTATAATATTCATAACATGGCCTTAGATCCTGGCCAGCACATAAAAAATCTGCGTGTAAAAACTTGATCATAAGATGTTTTACAATGTCCTGTGCGAGATTCTACGTGGGAATAAAAAAAAAGAACGGGGAGGGGGGAGAACTGAAAATTCTTGCAAATAAAAGATTTTTTCCCAATTGAATAGGCTTACTTAAACTCGGCAAAAATTTGGAAAATTCTAGAGGAAAAACTGAACATTATAATGATTTCATTCCAATGCTTTTTTTAAAATCATATTAATTAATTTATTTTTTATATTCAGTATTCAACATATAAACGTAATAAGTTGTGGCAAACCTGCGTCGTGCCCAGGCCGAACGTCATTATATCGTCAAATCTGTCGAATGAAATAAGGATCGATAACAAGTAAATCGTCTCCTTGTTATCGCTGGAGAAACCTCTAAAGTATCTCTAAATCAAACCTACGTCATCAGCAATTGTCAATTCATTTAGCTCGGCGCAAAGAGCCATTTTAACAACTTCGACGTTGTGGAAAACTTTTGAACTGCGTCATATGTTTAGAAAGAATACTTTCATTTACAGTACATTAATTTCAAGTTCTATCTCATTGGCAGCGTTTCGTAACTGCTGTCGTTTAGTTCATCGTCCCTATAGTGGTAAGACATGCATAAAAAATAAAACCTATTCCTCATTAGTGCACCACTGTTATCTGTGCAAATAATCTACTTATATTAAAAACTGAGTATCTATGTCTGCTTTTTTCCTTTGAACGAGCTGAACTTACTGACTTTCCTCACCATCTTGAAGGCGTGAAGCATCTCAATAATTCGAATGATTTTTTTTATATAGGAAAAAAGTAAAGGCGTGAAGCGCCTGTAAGCGAGCCGCCTTGGCGGGGAGTACTTTCTTTAAATTTTTTTCTCACTACTTTCAGGGCACGAAGTGCCCGTGCAACGCCGGGCCACGTGCGTGGTATGTCTTGAAATCGAATGAACATTAAATTATATCAAATAAAACTTTAGAATGAGGTAAAAGTTAGAGAGGGGGCCGTTATGCACAACATGCCGCAGGAAGCTAATCTAGCTGCCCTGGCAGCTAGTCTACTTATATTAAAAACTGAGTATCTTTCTAACTATCTTTCTTTCTAACTATCTTTCTAACTATCTTTCTATGTCACGCTTCTTTCTCCTGAACGCCAATGAACTGAAAGTCGAACCAGGTACCGATAGATAGGTAATTTTTCAGGCTTCATTAGTTTCAATCTATATAATTATACAATTTTAATTAGCGAAGATATCAATTAATAAGTAGTCAAGTTTAAAGCGATTAAGCCTAATAAATGATTAAATATGAAATCCATTCTTGCAAACCGTCGTTGCTATGAAACAGTGATAACAATGATAATGAGAATTTGGAATGAAGGCTTAACTAAATCAAACACGAAACTCATAAGCGGGCCACTTACGTAGAATTTTTATCGCTAGCTACTTGTAATATTTTGAAACATTCATTTGTTGAAAAGCCATCTACTTATATTAAAAACTGAGTGTCCATGTCTGCTTTTTTTCTTTGAGCGAGCTGAACTTACTGAAACTCTCCTCACCATCTTGAAAGCGCGAAGCATCTCAATAATTCGAATGATTTTTTTATATAGGAAAAAAGTAAAGGCGTGAAGCGCCTATTAGCGAGCCGCCTTGGCGGGGAGTACTTTCTTGAAATTTTCTCACTGCTTTCAAGGCACGAAGTGCCCGTGCAACGCCGGGCCACGTGCGTGGTTCGTCTTGAAAAAGTCATTGAATGTGTAGTCATAAGATTGTAGTTGCTCTTCAAACAAGTTTAAGCACTACTTCCATACGACAGGCATAGAACAGTATGACTGAGTTCGCGATTGAATCATTAGTCATGGAGCTTTCATTGAAGGAGTCGGAAATTTTTATATACTCAAGGAGCGATCGTTCCTTGAAATTCAACGAACTGCCTTTGCATGAATATTGGCTGTTAGTTAAAAATAGTATCAAAGAACATACGATCACTCTATCCATGAGCTGCTATCATTTCTAGAAATTTTTCGTGACGTGGTATTCTTAACAATGACACTCTCAAAAACAACAAGAAATCATATCTAACGCCTAAATATTGAATATTTCACGAAGCTTTTCCCTAGATACAGATTAATAAATAATAACAAGTTTATAAAACTATAACCCGACTACAAAAAAAAGAAAAAAAGAGCGCTGAAAGGTAAGAAACAAGGTAGGTGCTATTTAATATCATCGTATTATTAAATGAAACAAGACGTTTGATGTCTTAGCTATACCTGTTTATTTAGGTCTACGACTTGAACCCTTTGCGAGTTCCACATTAACACCATAATTCAATTCGAATGCTGTAGTCGTGCGTTGTCAACCACAGAAAGCAAGCATTTAAACTTGATACACAAGCAAACATATTAGTTTGATCTATATATATACAAGAATGGTAAATTAGGTTATAATGTTATTCTATCAAATTGTTTTTATGTAGTTGACAACGCACGACTACAGCATTTGAATTGAATTACGTTGTTAATGTGGAATTTGCAAAGGGTTCAAGTCGTAGAACTAAATAAACAGGTATAATAAAGACATCAAACGTCTTGTTTTATTTAATAAGACGATGATATTAAATAGCACCTACCTTGTTTCTTACCTTTCAGTGCTTTTTTTTTTTTTTTTTTTTTTTTTTTTATAGTCGGTTTATAGTTTTTTAAACTTGTTATTATTTCTGAATTTTTAGAGCTTTTTTGTAGTCGGGTTACACGTTTTTAAAACTTTTTTATTTTACTCCACTGTATATTAGCAAATGAATATACATAGCAAAATTAAATGTACATAACAAAAAAGTATGAAAAGTTATTTGGATAATTTTTATTGAGCAGTGTCAAAACTTCTCAGCCTTTCCAATTCCATCAAAGACGCTGAATCATGATGGTTGCTTAAAAGTTTCCGTGGGTCCAGATCGCTTTTAACTAAACCCTCCAATGTCCTTACCCTACTTAATGCGACGTAAACTTGGCCCTTTGCAAAGTTATAATTGCTTTTAACTAATTTCATGCTAAAATCTAGGTCAGACTTAAACTGGAAACTCATTGTTGATTGCGACTTTTGTTTGAACTAAAACACACTTAGATACGAAAATATCGGTTAAAATCGGTGCTTGTCTAGGAATAATCGATTTTTCCTCTTGTTAAAATTCTAGTAAAAAGTAGCCTATGACACTCGAAAACGAATCGATTGGCACCTCATTCATCAAAATCGAATTAATAGTTTAGGAGCTACGGTGGAACATCCTTAACCACAAACATAGCCAGACTGCTAATAAAAAACATACCCTCCCTTTAGGCTTTGCAGTAGTCGGGTAAAAAGGCCCCTGTCTTTCAAGGTAATCCCCGAAATAAATACTGAAATTCATTATAACCTTCCATTTAGTTTCTGTCTTAGAAACAGTAGCGTAGCTAGGGGGCCCAGCGCCCGTGGCGAACTTGAAAAATTGCGCCCCCCCCCCTAGAGGTCATTCTGATGGGAGGGTTATTGTGACCTCCCAAAATGTCCTTACTTCAAAATTTTTTATTTATTTATTCGAAAAATTTGCAGATAATGTTGCAACCTTTTTGTTTTTTCTTTTTTTTCAGCATTTTTAACAATGCTCAGTGTTTCCCATCATAGTCTGTGGAGTTACGACAAAAACAGCCGAAATATTTCACTTCCGGATACCAGTGTGAAATTTGGTACAGAGCTTAAGTACATATATAAAAATAAAAAACCGCCGGGAGACACTTGATCAGGGGTCATGAACTCCCGTGATGACGTCATCAAGATGGCCGCTTTCACAGGTAAATACGTTCGTTTAATTGCTAAACTCCATCATAGATTAAAATATTGCAAAACTCAAATGTAATATCTGAAAACTCTTTAAAAGAGCTATTTAGAAATATTTAATTTTTCTTTCTGAGGTCAAGGGCCCACCAGTAATGACGTCATCGAAATGGCCGCTTTTACAGGTAAATACGTTTGTTTAACTCCACACGTCATCACAGGTGGGCCCTTGACCTTAGAAAGAAAAATTAAATCTTTCTAGATAGCTCTTTTAAAGAGCTTTCAGATGATATATTTGAGTTTTGCAACATTTAAATCTATGATGGAGTTTTAGGGGAGTTAAACAAACGTATTTACCTGTAAAAGCGGCCATTTTGCTGACGTCATCACAGGTAGGCCCTTGACCTTAGGAAGAAAAATTAAATCTTTCTAGATAGCTCTTTTAAAGAGCTTTTAGATGATATAGTTAAGTTTTGCAATATTTGAATCTATGATGGAGTTTTAGGGGGAGTTAAACAAACGTATTTACCTGTAAAAGCGGCCATTTTGATGACGTCATTACAGGTGGGCCCTTGACCTTAGAAAGAAAAATAAATTTTTCTAAATAGCTCTTTTAAAGAGCTTTCAGATGATATATTTGAGTTTTGCAATATTTGAATCTATGATGGAGTTTTAAGCAGTTAAACGAACGTATTTACCTGCAAAAGCGGGCATTTTGATGACGTCATCACAGGTGAACCCTTGATCTCAGAAAGAAAAATTATATCTTTATAAATAGATCTTTTAAAGCGCTTTCAGATGATATAGTTGAGTTTTGAAATATTTAAATATATAATGGAATTTTAGGGGGAGTTAACCAAACGTATTTACCTGTAAAAGCGGCCATTTTTATGACGTCATCACAGGTGGGCCCTTGACCTCAGAAAGAATAAATAAATCTTTCTAAATAGCGCTTTTAAAGAGCTTTCAGATGATGTATTTGAATTTTGCAATATTTGAATCTATGATGGAGTTTGAAGCAGTTAAACGAACGTATTTACCTGCAAAAGCGGCCATTTTGAAGACGTCATCACAAGTGAACCCTTGATCTCAGAAGGAAAAATTATATCTTTATAAATAGATCTTTTAAAGGGCTTTCAGATGATATAGTTGAGTTTTGAAATATTGAAATATATGATGGAATTTTAGGGGAAGTTAAACAAACGTATTTACCTGTAAAAGCGGCCATTTTGATGACGTCATTACAGGTGGGCCCTTGACCTCAGAAAGAATAAATAAATCTTTCTAGATAGCTCTTTTAAAGAGCTTTCAGATGATACATTTGAGTTTTGCAATATTTCAATCTATGATGGAGTTTTAAGCATTTAAACGAACGTATTTACCTGTAAAAGCGGCCATTTTGATGACGTCACCACGGAATGATCTTGACCTCCGATCAAGTGTCTCCCGGCGTTTTTTTGTCCTCCTTTGTGAATTTAAGCCCCACATAAAATTTCAGACTGGTATCCGGAAGTGAAATATGTTTGCACTAACTCCACGGACTATCATGTTATGTGTGCATGATATGTCTGCTCGTTCGTATTATTGTGTAAAATTCAAGTTTTATATTTTACAAGTTTTTTGTTCAATTTGAGAATTTTGTCTTTCGAACAATTTTAGTTCGGAGCGCTCCTAACTTTCCCCATCATTTCATATAAATTTTAAAAAAAAAATTCTTGCAATCCGTTATTGAATATAAAGTGTTTTTTTTTCCACTCACAACAGCTTTTATTTTAAATAGAATTTGTTTTAGAACACTAGAAGAATGTATAAAATAAACATAATTTGTGCATTTTAAATAAAAATCAAGGCATTGATTCTATTGTAATTAGGAAATCAATGAAAATATAAGGGCGATTCTCTGTAAGCTGGTAATTGGCTGTCCGGACTGAGTATTTTAAAAATAATAAAGTGTAATAAAGTAATTATCGCTCTTAATGCAAGTAAAGCATCAATATTTTGTGGCCCAATTGTATTTGGAGTGATAACAATTTAATTTTTTTTTCTAGAAATTATATAAGCACCAAAAACACAGTCCCCTGGCTGTCCCAATCCCATAGTCTAACTGTTAAATATAGTATTTCAAAAAACCTATTAACACTACATAAATTTGGCAATCAATATCTAAAAATAGAATAATGAAGCTATATTTTTCTTATGAAATAAGGTATAATTACGTTTTTCTAAAACTTAAAATTGTCATGTAAGTTCTGTCCGGAGTTTTTTCAAACAGTCCCCTGCAACAAATTCAAAGCTGTAATACGAAAAATCTATAACTTTTGCAAATTCTTTTTGGCATGAAGTTTAAAGTAATCAGTGTGAATTTGCCGAGAACGGTGTTGAAACGCAACTTTGCTTAGTTTGAGAACCACATTTGTGATGAAAGTATGCATCAGGGTCGTTGCGAAAACAGTCCTCTGTAAGTGATTTTATTAATGTCAATTAATTTAATTATAAAACCTATTAGTTATTATGTCCACGATTTGTGCCTAAGTTTATAAGTAGTCTCATAACTAATTATGTTCCAATAGTTTTGCAGATATTACGCAACAAAGAGCAAAAGTACAGTCACCTGGCACAGTCCCCTGCCTAGTTATACTAGGCGGGGGTTTTACCCCCTATCATGATTTATCAGAAAAACACAAACTTCAATTGACCCTCTTTCAAACCAAAGTAATAGATTCATTTTCTGATCAATAGTATTATAATTATACGAACATTTCAAAAAACTGTGCCCGGACAGATTTCGTATGAAAAATGACGAGTTTACAGAGAATCGCCCATAAAAAGCATAATTAATCTGAAATTGGCTTAGGGGCAGAATAAAATTCGCTATTCTTGGCCTCCGATTATTTTTTATGAATAAATACTCTTCATTCTAAGTATTTAAAATGTTCCAGAGACCAGCCGTTATTTAATACTATTTATGAGGGGAATTAGGAGAAGCAATTGTTCCCTCCCTGGCTTTCAGAAAGTACCAGATGTATTTTCTTGATTTTTTTTTCTTTTTAAATTTTAAATACAACGTATACAAACATGGACCAACAATGCTCAATGTTCCCCCTCATGTTATGTGTGCATGATATGTCTATTTGTCCTTTTTTTTGGGGGGGTTAAATTCAAGTTTTATTTTTTACGAGTTTTTTGTTCAATTTGAGAATTTTTGTCTTTCCAACAATTTTAGTTGGTGGCTTTCCTATCATTTCACATAAATTCAAAAAACCAATCATTACTGCAATTCGTTATTGAAGATAGTATGTTTCTTTTTCCACACAACAGCTTTTATTTTAAGATCGATTCTCTGTAAACTCGTCATTTTCCACACAGAATCTGTCCGGGCATGGTTTTTTGAAATGTTCGTATGGTTATAATACTATTGCTCAGAAAATGAATCTATTACTTTGGTTTGAAAGAGGGTTAATTGAAGTTTGTGTTTTTCTGATAAATCATGATAGGGGGTAAGTCCCCTGCCTAGTATAACTAGGCAGGGGACTGTGCCAGCGGACTGTGTATTTGCACTTTGTTGCGTAATATCTGCAAAACTATTGGAATATTATTAGTTACGAGACTAATTATAAATTTAGGCACAAATCATGGACATAATAACTAATATGTTTCATAATTAAACTAATTGACAAATTATAAAATCACTTCCCAGAGGACTGTTTTTGTAATGACCCAGATGCACACTTTCATCATAAATGTGGCTCTGAAACTAAAAAAAGTATCGTTTCAACACCGTTCGCAGCAATTTCAGCAAGTTCACAGATTATCTTAAACTCCATGTCAAAAAACGTTTGCAAAAGTAACAGATTTTTTCTATTGAAGCTTTGAATTCGTGGCTGGGTAGTTTGAAAAAACTCCGGACAGAATTTACATGACAGTTTGAAGTTTTAGAAATACGTAATTTGACCCTATTTCCTAAAAAATATATAATTGCATTATCCTACTTTTAGATATTAATTGCCAAATTTATGTAGTGTTAATAGGTTTTTTGAAAAGCTGCCTTGAAGTGTTTAACTGTTGGATTAGGACAGCCTTGGGACTGTGTTTTTGGTGAGTTTACAGAAAATCGCCCTTAAATAGAATTTATTTTAAAACACTAGAAGACAGGAAGAATGTATAAAATAAATATAATTTGTGCATTTTAAATAAAAATCAAAGCATCTATTTCATTGTAATTTGGGAATAAAAAAAATTATAAAGCATAATTAATCTGAAACTCCGGCTTAATAAATACGACTCCTTTCATACAGGCAAATAAAAGTTCGTTATTTTAGGCCTCCGATTATTTTTTATGAATAAATACTTTTCTAAGTATTTAAAATGTTCCAGAGACCCGCCGTTATTTATTACTAATATCTATGAGGAGAGTTAAGAGAGGTAATTGTTCCCTCCACTGGCTTAAACAAAGTACCATCAGATGTATTTATTTATTTATTTTTTTTTTTTTTTTGTTTTAATTTTAAATGCAGCGTATACAACATGGGCCTTCAAGAGGGAAGGTATTGGCGGGTACCACAATGACGGTGCTCGAACTGAAAATGATTTTTAAAAAAAACTGATTAGCACGTATATTTGTGTACCGTTTCAAAAAAGTGGCTCCCCCTCCCTGAAGTAGCGTAGAGTACACCCATCTTCCCTTAACATTCACTTGGCGTTTCCTTGGTCTGTAATACATGAGAAACAATAGCTAGGGTCACCTGGGGTAATTCCTGGTCAAAAAGCATTAACATCCAATTATCACAAAATCTATCTAAGTTAGAGTTACAAATTTTGGTATGGAGGAAGCACATTGGGATGTCCATCGAATAAAATATTCATGCTATCAACAATACATAATGAACTTGAATAATTGTCGTTAATTAGTGACCAGGAATTACCCCAGAGATGGGGTAATTCCTGGCCACTTACGGGGCAATTATTGGTCACTCACATGATTGATGAAAATGCATACATTTTGTAAGCACATTATTAATACAAGTTATTAAACTAATTAGATAAAGAATTTATTTATATATATCGCTAATTAAACATTGTATTTAGTTTTTTAAGGAAGAATGCAATTGTTTTCAACATAATAGCTTTACTTAATAAAACTTAGCCAAAATACTTTTTATACACTTTGTATGCAATAGCTACAGCTTTTATATCTGTTGTGAATGAATCTTCACCTACCAAATAAATAGGTCCATTAAAAATATGGTGCACATGCGCCATACACACTGAGCACATGCTTCTGTCTGTTATGAACAGGTTAAGGTGAACAGTTAAGTGAATAGTACAATGCAGTTACAATTAAGCATTTTTCTTAGTATAATTAAGAATAATTACTAAAACTTATAAAATAATTGGATGAAATTTAACAAAGAAAAATTCAGTATATTTTATACTTATCATTAACAGATAAGAATGTTACATTGCGGTTACAGTTAACTTTGCAGTTAAGGCTCACAGAGTTACATATATTTTAAATCAATGACATATGTCAATAATAGGTGAAATAATAATCCATAAATATTAAAAAAAGGACTGACCAGGAATTACCCCACTGACTAAGAATTACCCCAGTAGCCAGGGGCATTATTTGGAGCCTTCCTGCAAATTATTCAAAACAATAATGGTAAATCCAAAACTATTTTTCAGTAACTGACATGGTACCTAATTCAACCAAAAAAACGAAAAAGAAAAATATTCAGAAGTTTGAGTTTGATCACGATCTTTGTACAAATCTATCAAAACTAAGGCCAATCTTGTTTTACGAAATTTACCAAGCGATTTTAAAAAGATTTTTTTTTTCAAACTAAATACACAGTCAACTCATAATTAAGTAATGAATTGCAATGAAGATAGTTCAGAGTACCTCTGTGATTTTTTTCATTTTGCTGAAGGATTATTAATACATAAAAAGGACTGTGACCAGGAATTACCCCAGAAACTTGCTAACCAGGAATTGCCCCGGGGGACCCTATTTTGTTTATTTTGACAATAGAAAGAGCACAAAACATATTGCACTGGCGTGATTACAAATCGAGCTCAATCCCTCCCAATAAAACTGAAACGGTAATGAGAGTATAAAGAACAAAGTTGTGCTATATATAGTTTAGAAGGGAGAGCACGCCATTAAAGTACATATAAAATAGAAAAATTTCTAAAATACGAAATCGAAACTCACTAAAAAAGATGTATGTATCAATTTTTTAAAACCTTCTAACCTTCTATACTGCGCCATCGAAGCACAAACAGCGTTTAAAAACGTTACTCGTTCAAAATCACGCGCCGTTGTACTTGTGTTACTCATTTTTAGAATCTTCATTTATTGTAGGCTCTTGGCACAAATCTTTAAAATCGCGAAATTTACAATTGTCGTTTTTTAGAAACCCCCTCCCCCCTTCCGTTTTTCAGAAATGCATATTATTCTCTCGCTAGTAGTTTTCACCACACAAAATTTGTTACCAACAGAGGAGTTATTTTCTGTCATCATAGAACTGCATTCCAAAAATCTGTATCCGAAATGTTTTCAACAAAACCTCGCTGATTTTTAAAATCGTAGAACGTTATTTCCGAAGTATAGTATATAATGATAAGTTGAAGCGATATCATGAAAAAAAAAAAAAAAAGGTTGTAAAGAAGTGGGGAGAAAAAGTTTGTTTCTATCACTTTTAAGTGGATAAGGTCAGCCTATTTATTATACAGACCCCATACGACTAAATTCTGTTCTGCCAGATAAATTTAAACTAACGTCAGTGTATCCAACTGAAATCAGATATTTAACTGAAATCAACCAAAAAAAAGTTGCACATTTTGTATGTTTTTCTCTTGCAGCGTGGGGGCGCAGTTTGCACTGCTTGGAATATCTATCAAATTTTCATTTTTTAGTCTGTTTGGACTTGACCAAAAAATATTTTCTTTTAATCGGTCAAAATGCCGCCCCCTGGCTGCTGCGCCCGTGGCAAGAGCCACTCCTGCCAACCCCTAGCTACGCCACTGCTTAGAAATATTGTACAAAGCAACCAAAATATTGAAGAATAGTAAACGCTCTTCGTTAGCTATACTGTTTGTTCTATCTATTTAGAAAAGAGTTTTTGCTAGTGAGTGATGAAAACATTGTGCATATGGACATTGTGAAATTTAATTCAGTGTGCGGCGAGGATAGAGCCAACTCGCAAGTGTGCCGCAGGGTAAAAAGATTGAGGAACACTGGGCTAAAAGAACGAAATACTCATTTTTCCAAAATTAACAATTCGGGAGATACAGCTTTATTAGCTTGGACTGCAGTATGGGGCTCAACAGTCTTTGATTCTTCAGCATCATCGCTACTAACAATTGTGATAATATCTTCGTCAATAAATACATACTTGTCATCTTAAAGATACTTTCCTACTTTCTCTTTCTTTGCCTACAGAGTTATCGGCAGATTCTTTTTCAACAATTTTTGTTGCATTATAAATAAAAGTGTAAAGTCTTCAGGAACAACGGATAATCAAGACCCTACTGTAAATAGCAACTCAAAGAGCAAAGTAAAACATTTTAGGACGCACATATTATTTCCACGCGTGTTCTCACTATCGAAAAAAATGGTGTTCTGGATTTCTTATTTTAAAAGTCCAAAACAGTCGAAATGTTTCCTTTAGTGTAGGAGATCTAAATTTATAAAACTAAGAATATCACTTATTAAGCTAGTTTTATTGTGAATAAAAAATTTTGACAAGATTTGAGCGGAAATTTCTAACATGTCAAAAAATAGTTTTTGACGTGACAGTGAAAACCGGAAAAAACCACAAACTGTATAAAACTTATCAATCCTGTTTTACGTTCCATAATGCACATATTTCCTGGCCGATATGGTACTTTTATTAACACTCGAGCAAATTTATCGTATCAAAAACTTTATATTCTTCAACAGCCCCCCCCCCCCCCCGTTTCTAATATGGTAGTCCTGATTTTTTCCCTTACACTTCTTTCGGGATCATAAATGACTCGCTCAAAACCACTTTGTAAAAAACCATCAATGAAGTTTGCATTTTCATACGCTGATGTACGTGAAGTCGTGAAACGGTGCCCGTAAGCAACATGACTGGAAGACACAAAAACGGGCTCTGATCTACAAACCCTTTCGTTGTCACTGATGAGGATAAATAAGTCATGGTTAATAAATTTCATGTCCACGTGTCACGTTGAGTGAGCACGTGCTAATTGTTTACACGTGGATTCGTATTAAAAAAAAAAACTACTCTGCTCTTTTTTTAAATTGAGGCCACGGGTTGTGCTTCCTAAAAATGCACCCGATTCTACAAAGGGATTAATGAACGCTTCTTTCCTAGAGAAACAACCTCATTGTTAAACGCAACGTTAGCAGTTTGAGGGATCTGTTTTGACGTAAGACCCTGTAAGGCAGCGTTCCTCAATCTTTTCTAGCACATGGACCGGTACGATTTCCGAAAAAACGCCGACCAAAGTTTTTTTTTTTTTTTTTGCGCAAAAAAAGAGCGAGAGAAACTTTACAATCTATATGTGTAAAAATGGATGTATGTATGTATATCTGTTTGTATGTTTGTTCCTTATACAAATCCAGTTTTCGTCGTGTTTTCATCAAACTTGGAACAGAGGTTCCTTGATGCACCAAAATTCACACAGGTGGGCTTTTGAAATTTAAAAAAAATCCAAAAAGCTCAAAATTCAAATTTTTTGTCTCAAAGTGGCCATTTTCTTTCAATTTTGAATATGTTGAGTAATAGAGATAAGCCTTTAAGCATACACATTGATAAAATTTAACACATTTGAATATGAGTATTTTCCAACAAAGATGAATTATAAATTTAAGGCTCACCTATTTCATTTTAGCATGAGATAAGTTAAAAACAATTATAATTCATGTTCTAATTACCTTGGAACATTGGCACAAATATTGTATGATCCAGAAAAAATACAGGTTCCAACAGATATTGAACTCTAATTTTTGCGAGCATTTTTAATAAGCGCTCGGGAAACGCCGGTAATAAGCTAATATATTCAAATGAAGGCATTAGTAACATTTTGCTATCATTTACCTTCTGTAACAGTATTTAAATGCATGATCAAACGAATATTGTAGTGGGTGCGGGCCAAAGTGAAATTGTGAAATACTTACTTTGTTTTTAGCCCCAACTATCTGGAAATATTTCAAGTTAGTAGTAACACATCAAGTCTGTTCCAGTCAGGAAGAAGTTACCCCTAAAAATCAAGCATATCATAATACAAACAATTTTCAAAAATACTCATTTTGTATTTTGTTGTAAGTCAAAAATAGATTTTGTTATAAAATGAAAAGTTCTTGTTGATAGTGTTCTATGCATTAATTGAAAAATACCATTATTCGGTACAGCCTTTATTTATTTCAAATTAAATTTATTTTTATTTACCTGTTTTGTACAATTAGTCAAGTTAATGAAAGGCAAGTGAAATAGTTTATTTCGTTTACTTATGTGACGTTTTATGAAATCTCGTACTTATTCATGTATTAACTTTTCTTATTCAATCATTATTTTATACACTCATTTATTTTTCTCACATATTAATTAATTATACACTTATTTATTTGCTTGTAGCTTCATTTTATTACATTTATTCGTTCATTCTTTTATTTACTCATTCATTTGATAAAAAAAATTTTTGAAATAGAAATAGAAAATATTTTAGTAGAAATTTTTTTTTCACTTTGCCCCATGCGAAAAGAAAAAGAAGTAGCCATTTCCCCTTTTTTAAGGTACAAATTAGAGCTAAAAATATATAATAAGTTCATTTCAACACAAGTTTTATTATGAAATACTATGCTCGTTTTAAGAAAACCAAGTTATCTTAACTACTTCATTTTGCGTCACATTCCCCTTCCTAATATGCTCAAAAAGTAAATAAACCTTTGAAAAAATCTAATGATTAAAAATGATTATCAAGTCCAATTCAGCTGAAAAAAGACAGAACGTGAGGCGAAAAGGAGTACACTCCTGTGTTTCTAATCTTTTTTTAAAAGTTACAAGTTTTAGATTCTAAAATTACAGTATTCACGTTTAATTTTTTTTCTTTTTCTCTCCAGAAAATTTATTTAAAACTTAGATTAGCAGTCAAAGTTTTTCGTTAACTGGTGCCGGACCAAAGGTTGAGAATCTCCAGTCTAAGACTCTTCCCCATATCGAAGCAGGCCTACACTGTAAAAAATGAATGTCGTTCTAATTTTGTAGCAATAAACTGAAAATTGCTAACTTTACAGTAACAAACTTTAAAATTGCTAAGTTTACAGTACTAAACTTTAAAATTGCTAACTTTACAGTACTAAACTTTAAAATTGCTAACTTTACAGTTTATTACCATGCATTTTACAGTTTCATACTGGAACCTTTGCTGCCAGTATTATGCTGTTGTTTTTACAGTATAAGGCAGCTAAATTTTACGGCAATAAAATATAAAATTGCTAACTTTACCGTAAGAAACTGAAAATTGATAGTTTGACGGTTTATTACTGTGCATTTTATTGTTTTAAATTGAAACCTCGGCTGCCAGTATTGTACGGTAAAAACAGCAGTTTTGTTTTTTGCAGTGTATAACGTGGATGGACGATTCTTGACCCAACAATGTTGTTTTTCTTTAAATAGGTAAAAAAAAAAAACTTACGTCGCAGGAAAGAAATATAGAGACGTGCGAGAAATTTTTGGATGTTCAATATTATTAGTAACAACACTGCAGAAAATAAAGTGTTGCTTTTACAATATAATACTGGCAGCAGAGGTTCCAGTTTAAAACTGCAAAATGCACAGTAATAAACAGTAAAATTAGCAATTTTACAGTTTATTACCACAAAGTTAGCTGTATTATGCTGTAAAAACAACAGTATAATACTGGTAGCAGAGGTTCCAGTTTAAAACTGTAAAATGCACAGCAATAAACTGTAAAATTAGCAATTTTTACAGTTTGTTGCTATAAAATTAGCTGTATTATACTGTACAAACAACGTCCATTTTTTACAGTGTAGTGTATTCCGAGAAATTTTTCATAAGAAGTTCACTTCAAGGATGTGCAGTGAGTAATTTTCCACTTTGCCGATTATTTATGATTGGCTAATGATCACCGATTGATAGACTGATTTTTTTTTTACATTAAAATTACTTTAGGTTTGCCCAAAGCTAAAGAAAAAAAAAATACTGAATGAACTCAAAAGCAATAAATAAATGATATTTTCTATAACAACAAGAAGTTCTGTCAAGAACTAAACGAGCCTACTTTCCCGTACATCGACATAGGCATTCTCGCATCTGATCATTATTCTCTTGATTATCAGAGACTGAAAATTATGTCAAACATACCTTTTTAGCACTTAGAGCTGATTTCGAAAAGCAAAATATACCCCTCTCATCAGATGAAATAGACACGTATACATAAAATTTTGTCGCACCTTTTAAAGAGTGTAACTATTACAGTTCCTCCGTAGAAAAAATCCTCCATCGTTTTCAAAAAAATAAAAATAAAAATAAAAATACTAACAAAATAAATAAATAAATAAATAAAAGTACAAAGAGCATCAAAACACATTTTATCAAAGAAAGAAAAAAAAAAAAAACTCGTCCGTTATAAAATGTCTCGAATTTCACTTTTAATCCGTTGCCAGTTGTTAAATATAAATAAAGAATAAAATGTTCTCGTGAATGAAAAAATTTTGTTACAAAAAAAATCGTCTGCTAAAAAAAAAAATAATAATAATAAATAAAATAAAACAAATGAATAAATAAACAAAAAATCGTCTGCACAGTCAGTCATTTTTTTTCTGAGAATGCATTTCCGCCATGTTTGCGGAGTCGGAGTCGGAATCAGAGTCCTCAAAGAAGATTACTCAGAAAAGTACTTTACAAACATTATTTATCAAAACCATTTTCTTACAAAGTTAGTTGAAGGAAATCCGACTTTAAGTTCAGGATCAACATTCAACTTAAATTCCCCGTAGACGCTAATGTTATTTTTTTTTCTGAACGGTTCAATATTGAACGAAAAATGGTTCAAATCAAAAAGCGAAATATGGGAATGTGTGGGAAAACCTCTACGAGATCTTTCAAACAAAAAAAAACTTATTCCATTCGGACGGTTCACTCAAAAGTTATTAGGTGGGGAAAGGTTGCTTGAACGGTTTAATGTTGAACGAAAACATGCTCAAATGGAAATTTTAAATTCGGTAATGAAGTCTCTTTGCTGAGATCCTTCGGAAAAAAAAAAAAAAAAGGTTCATTTAAATCGGACTGTTCACTCAAAAGTTATTAGGGGTGACAGCTTGATTGAGCGGTTCAATGTTGAACGAAAAATTGTTCAAATCGGAAATGTAAATACGGGAATGAAGTATCCTTGATAAGATCTTTCGAACAAAAAAAAGTTTGTTCAAATCGGATTGTTCACTCAAAAGTTAGCATCGCGGGACAGGTTGTTTGAACGGTTCAAAGTTGAACCAAAAATTGTTCAAATCGAAAAATCAAATATGGGAATGAGCTGTACTCGCCGAGATCTTTCGAACAAAAAAAAGTTTATTCCATTCAGACGGTTCACTCAAAAGTTATTAGGTGGGGAAAGGTTGCTCGAACGGTTCAATGTTGAACCAAAAATGTTCAAATTGAAAATTTAAATACGGTAATAAAGTATCCTTGCCGAG
>JAXGGA010003863.1:0-96166 GCA_038373865.1 Uloborus plumipes
TTTACATACCACTGAAGTCAGACTCACAGGCCTATAATTTCCTACATTACCTCTAGACCCTTTCTTGAAGAGTGGTGTAATGTTAGCTAGTTTCCAGTCCTCTGGCACTATCCCTGAGTTATACGAAGCATTGAATATATTAACTATAGCGTCAACTAATTCCTCTGCACATTCTACTAGAATTTTTGGATAAATATTATCTGGTCCCGGAGCTTTTGTGGTTTTAATTTTTTTCAAATAAAGTAAAACGTCCTCCCTGGAAAATACAAAGTCCTCAAGCTGTGTAGTAGCTTGTGTCTTGCTTGTGTCAACACACAAGCAATCTTTATGACTTAAACACCACTTTTTCCTGTTACGGGCATTAGCATCACTGATGAATGGCTTTTCAATTGCAGCACGGCCAGCAATTCCCTGTTTATGAAGCTCCCTTCTAATTGTTTTGGTACTCACAGGGCTTGGTAACAACGACCTTCATTTCAGCAGTAACTTTTGCAGCTGTGGTCTTTTTATTTTTCGTCACAATTGCCCTTAATGATCGTCTGTCTCGATTATTCAGCACCCACTTTCGTCCACGCTGCGATTTAGCGGATGATGTTTTTCCGCATTTCAAATATGCGAACAAATCTTCGATACAGTACCTCTTGAAACACTAAACACCTCGGCCACCTTGCTTACGGAAGCGCCTACCATACTTGCTCCAACATTTTGCCCACGTTCGAAGTCTGTTAACTCTGACATAATGCAAACCCAAGCTGACATAACATGTGCTCCGACTACGACTGAACTGTTCAGCATATTTACGAAGGTGTATAGGTGACATCAGTAACCGAAAACGCCATTGCCACCAACATATTTCATTAAAATCAATCTTTCTTTTCAAATATGCATTTCACAAGGTGTTTCCATATTTTTGTCCAACCCCTGTAATAATGAATATCAATGACTCCCCACGCCCCCATTTTTCTTGTCAGTAGAAAATACTTTTGATTAGGTATAACAGCTGAAAATAAAAAATAATTTTGATCTCCGACAAATATTTGATCTGCGGCTTTCGGGCATATTACATATTTTATATCAGCTGTGTGTCAAATGGTGAACAGTACGATCAATTATGGTCTCAATAAGTATGGTTTTTCGAAAGTTTAGTTAAAAGAATACCTTCAACAAAGAAGTTCTTTAAAATTTATATATTCTTTTTCAAACCATTTAGCTGTGTTCAGTCTTAAGTCGGAGAAATGGGGTTAAAACTAAAACTTTTCGAAAAATGGGTGCTGACTCATTAACTTCTAAAAGATAATTAAATAAATAAATAGACGGGTGGTTCTCCTAAATCAGTCTTGTGAAAACTGATGTTCTTTAATGCATATTAAAATTAAATAGAAGGCAGTTACATTAGCGGTAATAACAATTTGAAAGCAATAACTACATTGAAAGTGCACAAATTATAGCAGAAGTAGCTGACACATGTTTCGGGGTTGCGAGAAACCTCTTTTACAACACAAATAATAAAAGTAGCAATAATGATTTAATATATGAACACACATCCGACAAAGTGCATTTATCTTATGGATGTGTTTTCATCCATAAACTCTTATTTTTTTCTTTCTCTGTCTCACTCTTTTTTTTTTTTTTTTTTTTTTTTGCATTGAAAAAGCGACGGTAGATGACTTATCATTCATAAGCTCAGTTTTAGCATTGAAAATGGCTCTTTATAACCCTCAAACACGTGTCTAGAACTCTTAACTGCTACTTCTGCAATTTTAACATTCCTATTTTTTGTAATTTACAGCACTACAGTCAACATTTTTCTTGCACTCATAGCAGTATTCCAGAAACAAAGCCACTTCCAGTAACCAAAAGAAATAAATAAAAGAACTTTTTCATACTTCCTGTGTGTTTTTCTTGCAAATAAGACAGCTGGAAATAGCTTTTTTCCAAAACAATATATGTATTTGGTAAAAATATCGTAGTTAATTTGATATTTTTCCATACAAGGTTCAACCAACGCGATATACAAATTAAACATTTGGGAAAAAAGATTGATTGCTTCTTAACTCCCGAAGCAACAAGGAAGGGGGTTATAAGTTCCACGTGTCTGTAAAAATGTGTCTCTGTCTGTGGCACTCTAGGGCCGAAACGGATGGACAGATATTGATTTTTTGTTTTTTATTCTTGAAAGGAGAGTTGATCGAGAGTGTTCTTAGCTAGATAGCGTCTTTGGATGACATTAATTAACGAAGAAATTAATTAAAAACCTTTAAAACATTTTCTTCGATTTTGGAAGTGAAAGCATACTTAAAAATTTAAAACAATATTACCAAAAGAAAAAGAAAAGTTTTCTTCGTCTGAAAGAATGTGTTAGGAACTACTATGTTTATGCAGAACTCTAATTGTAACGTGTTTTAGCAAATGCGGCTATGCTTTTATTTACGCGATTAAAAACCGATGTCATTGTTAGCCGACTAGGAAAGAAAACTCGATGATTTTTAGTGTTTATCTGTAGCTATTATTATTTGTTAACAATCAAAATACTCGTAATTGATTTTGAATAATTATTTGTTAAAGGATTTTCAATTTTCCCCTCTTTATTCTGCTTTTGCAACTAGCAAATTTTACTAGTAAGGATTATCTTTCCTTTTCTGTGTTTATCATGCCTTTTCGAAAACAAATATATTTAACTTTAAAATGCTTTCTGATCATTGAAGTTCATTTTAATGCTGTCGGCAATTAGAGTCGGTTTTTCTTTTTTAATTTTTAATTTAATCTTAGTACTAGTACTTGTTTCTTAATTAAATTAATTGTTTACTACATTACTATTTATCAACGACATGCTACTGTTTAATAACATGCTTATTTACTGTGTCTCAAGTATTTCTTATCAGCTTTTCAAGGTTTGAAAACATTATCACTTTAATATTTTCTTCCAGTATCTTTTAAGCCGTTCTTTCCCAGAATTACCAACTAAATGATATCGTTTTGTTATCATCAAGATTTATCATTCTATTCTTCAATTTAGTTTTGTAGTTGCATTTGCTTGAGTGCAAAGGCATTTTCTGGTAGCTAAGTGAAAATTATGGTCAAAGAATCATCTTTTCCACAAATTAAGAAGGTATGCTGTCAGTAGATGATTCAAATAGGTATCACGAATGTCTTTTTACTTTGATTTTTGAGGTTGGTTAAATGCTATCATTTATAAGATTTATTTGTGCAGATAATATGTGTAGTTGTTATTCTTATACACTGCTCGACATTGAAAATGCAACACCAAGATGGAGTGGTCGGAAAGTGATGAAATTTGCTACAAAGTCAGAGACAGCGAGGAACAATAAGTGATCCTTATTTGAAAAGGATAGACAGAATACAGAGCGAGAACGGCGTCGGCTCAGTAGGATATAGGACCACCGTGGACAGCGATGTACGAAGAAACACGTCTAGGCATAGAGTCAATGAGAGTGCTGATGGTGTCCTGAGGGATGGCTCTCCATTCCCTTTCAACCATTTGCCACAGTTCGTCTTCTGAACGAGGCAGGGGCAGACTCTGCAAACGGCGTAAAATCACATCCCACACATGTTCGATTGGTGACTGGTCAGGAGAGTATGGTGGCCAGGGAAGCATCTGTATAACTTGGAGAGCATGCTGACAGATTCGAGCACTGTGTGGTCAGACGTTATCCTACTGAAAAATTGCATTAAGCAGCTCCTGAAGGTAGGGGATTTCAACCAACCACAGTACATCGTCCAAGTATCGTTGGGCCGTCATAGTGCTCGGAATACGAACTCGAGGTGTTCTGGAATTGTAATATCCGAAATAGGCCCCCTGACCCATTGTGCCACGTTGCCGCGCGGTGGGGCGTTCCACAGTTTCTGCCAGATTAGATATGTCTCCGTGTCGACGCCACACACATATACGGCGACTGTCACTGGATAAACAGAAGCGTGATTCATCTGAGAACACGACATTTTGCCATTCTGTCATCCACGTCGCTCCAGTCCGGCACCATGCCAAACATTTGCGTCTATACTGTGGAGACGATGGCTGTCTTCTTATCGAACGCCATGATTGCAGGTCACGTGCACTCAATCGACGGTAAATGGTTTGGTCTACACGGGAGCATCCAGGATATCTTGCACATGCTGCAGAATCAAGGTACAAGTGACTTGCTGGTCGGTCACAGCTTGTCGGTGAAAACGTCGATCCACACGTGCTGACGTCACTCTGGCTGTACCTGCAAACCTCAATCTTGCCTCATTTCCTAGTTCCAACCATCTTCGACACAGCCGATGCACCGTGCTCGCATATATGTGGGTATCAGCTGCGATTTGACATACGGACCAATCCCTCCTTCTCAGTCCGATTGCCATACCCCTCGTAAAATCGTCTATTTGTAGGAAGTGCCTTCGTTGACGGTGGCCTGGCATTATCTCCTATTACACGTATCCTCCGAGGCAAAAACAAAATTTCTTCGATAATTTGTCTAGCAGAAATAACGAGACGAATATTGCCCATTCTGCGAGTTCCTCCCTTTTATCTTATTTGACGTGCGTCGGAGAGCTGTGCCTTTCCCATGATTTGCATAACTCAGTGAGGTGCATCTACTCTGAAATTTGCGTTAATTTCTGACCAATCCTTCTTGGTGTTGCATTTTCAATGTCAAGCAGTGTATGATTTAGTGATCGAATTTTGTGTAAGGGACTTCTATTGCTAGGTTGAGAAGAAAGTTTACATTGGCAATAACTTTATTCATAATTCTTTTTTGCATTTCTGATATTTGTCGCAGTTTGGTTTAATGTGTATATATTTTAAGATATTTTGTGCATGGTCAAAAAAGTTATTTTATTTGAGAACAATAATTTTCAGAAGTAAACTAAAGTAGCTGATTTACATTTTAAAAAAATCATGAGAATTTCAGGATTGGAATGTGTTTGCTCAATTTTCAATATCCAAATGCGTACATCATATTATAACTGTCAAATTACGTAGTTTTAAAACTTAGTTATTGGTGAATAAACAATATATGCTGAAAGTAAAAAAATATTTTGATCCCTTTTGGAGTGGAAAACAGAGAGAACATCTGCCTCCAACTCAGTTATTGACTGGTCCAGCCTGATAAGTCCATAACAGGGACGAAATTGCAGTCTCTGGATGTCATAACCGAGCTGTCGGTATTTTGCATGTAATATTACAATGCGTTGCGCGAAAATGTATTCAATTCTCAGCGACCTCTACTGCAGGTTTTTGGACTTTTGTTAGAGCAAATGGCTGATTCTACACATCAGTTTTTTTACTAAGCTACAGACTATAACTGTAGTTCACTTCCCATATTTTCAACTAAGTATTTTCTAAGAAACGTGCAATGTGAGTGATCATCTCGAACAACGTACTGTGGATTCGTATTCCAAGTACAGTACAGTTACTAACTGTGGACTAATATATATATATATATACTCTTAGTTTCTTAAGTTAATAAGAATTGCTTGTTTTAGTACATTTACGACGCATGAATGCTTGGGATTTCATCACTTGAGGAGCAGAAAAGTCCCTGTATTACGGACGATTGTATATAAAAAATATTGCCCAAAATTTTAAAGAGAAATTAAGATTTCTCTCTTTTTTTAATTATTACTTCAGTACAAGACGTAGACTATTCAAATTCACTGATAAGAAAGTAAAGTATAGTCTCTGTACTGAAAAACAGTATTTTTTCATTTAGGGTAGTTAGTTTTGCCTTGCAGAGGAGTGGTGTTTATAGCCTGTACAAGGGTCCTAACTACAGCTCAGATGCTACGGATAACTTTTCCTAAAATTAATACCCTGAAATTTGTTAAATCATAATTTCTTAAATCACACTGCTACTCTGCTGTACGTGATGTTACAAAGTCCATGTAAAATAATGAATTGTGTGTTTATTCTACCTCGCTTCTTGCCTTTCAGTTATATTTAACATGATGGGAAAAAGCAATATGAAATATGTGCATATCTACCTGGTTAACTTTTATGGAGTAATAGAAATAATAATGATAACTATCGAAATTAAAAACAATGGTTCTTTGCTTTGGAAACATCTAATATTGTTTTGGTGTATAAAAGTATATATGTCATACAATTAATAAAAGTCAGTTATCATATAATAGTGTTGTCATTCATCACGATGCATTTCAAACTTTTCATTTTGACTTACAAAGGCAAAAAAAAAAAAAAAATTATATATATATATATATATATATATATATATATGATATACTAACGAAAGAGGAAAATTAATTTAGTTTTCAAGTGGTTAGTATGATAGAAAGAGCTAAGAGTGTCAAAGTAGAAATCAAACAATAAACTATGCTCAAAATTCAATTATGTAAGCAAAACACAATACAAATTGCAACTATGAATAACACTTATACTCGTATTATTAGCTGCAAGCCAAAACCTACTTAACAATACTTACTGACCTAAAGGATACCGGGACCTAAAGGACTTCCGGATACTGACGTTCTAACAAAACTTTTTTAACTTTTACTACAAAAAAATAATAAATTCCTTCTTCAAGTTAAACATGTTGTCATTAACTTCGTTCAGCCGAAAAGTAATATAGTTGTTTTTGTTTTTTATTTTAGCTGCCGGCAGCAGTGTTCCCTGTCGCTGACTCTAATCAGTACAATGGACAGCAGTGTGATCAATATTCTACACAGGTCACTAGAAGGGATAGTGAGCTACTGCAAAAAGTAAGTATCTGCTTATTAATACTATTAAAAATGTCTGCGTCTGTGTGTCTGAAGCTTGAACTCCTCAAAAACCGCTAAGATCCGAACGAGGTACCATCCGATTCGAAATTTTCCAAGGAAAGCAATAAGACTAACCGCATAATTGTACGACTATAGTTAGCTGTGATATTAATTAATACTTTAATTAAATTTTTGAACTTTTTAAAATTAAAGTGTTATTTCTTTCCGTTGCCATTTTGAATACGTGGTACAATAAAGTTCTAACAATTGTTTTTATTAGGACTTATAGCGCCGAATTCAAGTGAAACACCATTGCAATCGCTTCGAAGCGATCGCAATTGCAATCGCTACTGGAAGTCGAATTACGATAGAGTACCCTAGCAGCACAATCTCATCGGCCGATGATCGGCCATTCATCGAAACCCGATGAAATTCTCATCGGCTGATGATCGGATTCCGATGAGTTCTCATCGGGAATTGCTCCAATATGTCTCATCGGCCAAACAGAATCCGAGCAGCAAAATCCGATGAGTTTTGCTCGAAATGCGATGAGAGTTGGAGCAATATACGCGCAGTGTAGCTCCGTGGCGATGAATTTTGGATCAAAGTACGATGAGAGTTTGATCAATATACGAGCAGTGTAGTTCCGTGGTGATAAATTTTGGATCAAAATACGATGAGAGTTGGATCAATATACGAGCAGTGTAGTTCCGTGGCAATAAATTTTGGATCAAAATACGATGAGAGTTGGATCAATATATGAGCAGTTTAGTTCCGTAGCGATTAATTTTGAATCATTTTCTCTTTTTTTTTTCTTTCAAATGGGGCTGCAGTAGAGGCACAACCTTTTGCAGACGTAGTGCGATCCCCCAACCAGGTGCGACTGGCCAACTCCAGGATCGAACCCGGGTTATCGGCCCGGAAAGCCAACGCTCTACCACCACGCCACCAAGTCTACGATTAATGCGACCAACACTGCATATTTAATAAAAATTTGAAATTGGGAAAATGTTCATCAGAAAATTTGATCATTACGACCTCTTTCCGATGAAATCTGTAGCTTGGCATTTAGCATTTAGCATTTAGCACCCCCAGAGACCCCCGTACCTTCTAATTTTCTGTAGCTTGGCATATTTTCATCGGGAAATTTGATCGGAAAGATATCGTTTTCCGATGGAATATAGTTTGGCTAATTTTCATCGGGAAACTTGATCGGAAGGATATCGTTTTCCGATGAAATATAGCTCGGCTAATTTTCATCGGGAAATTTGATCGGAAGGATATTGTTTTCCGATGGAATATAGCTCGGCTTATTTTCATCGGTAAAGTTGATCGGAAGGATATCACTTTCCGATGAAAAATAAGCTCATCGAAAACCGTGCTCGGATACTGATCGGAACAATGTCATCGTGCGTTACGGGATCAGTTTACGAGGAGTTGGATGATCGGCCGAGCAAAATCCGATGAGTTGATGCTACTTGAGTAGCATCTCGTAGCGATTATAACGTTTCACTTGAATCCAATTTGGGAATTTGCGATTGCATTGGTGAGTTGCGATCGTCCGTGCTTCACTTGAATTCCGGCCTTATTTCTTTCCGTTGCCATTTTGAATACGTGTTACAACAAAGTTCTAACAGTTGTTTTTAGTTCGGAATTTCTTTTATTTTTTCTGTTGTCATTTTAAAAATGTGTTTCAAATAAAATTCTAATTGATTTTTTTAGCAGGGACTTTTTTTGGCTGCCATCTAAATATCGAAATAACTTTTTCATTTAGAATTTTACAATTACTTTTAATCAAGAAAGCGGTTTAGAAATAATTGTTTTTGGTAAGGAATTTGTGTTTGTCATTTAGGGAGAATGTTAAGTATGAACTACTCGACATCGTTTTTATTTCTGAGGAATGTGCAAATATTTCGATTGACTTTTTTATGCAGGAAAGCTGTTTAGCGAGCCGCTTTATCGGCGAGTAGTTTGTTGAAACTGTCCTCACTATTTTAAAGGCACGAAGCGCCCGTGCAACGCCGGGCCACGCAGCGAGTTGTATTATCAAATGTTATCTGTCATCTTTCTCATGAAAGAGACAGAACTTCGAAACAAATTGAAAATGTTATTGAAACAAACATTAAAAACAAAGAAAATTGTATACGGTTTACCATACCATTCATGCCACTGAAACGTAACTCGATAATGTTGTTGCAATATACTTTTATCATCAGGCTTACATTATTCAATAGCCCTCTGTAAAAGCATAGTTTCTGTCGAACACTCCTGTGACTGCCTTTTTCTTCTCCCCCCTCATTCTCATTTCAAAATTTAATGACATACCTCTGCATACTATTTTGATCATCTAGAATTAACTGTTGGGGAAGTTAAGGTCATACAGGTGATATGCAGACACGATGTACATTTAGGTAAGGTATCAAAGGGATTATCAATATTTGAAAATTTTATCGGGGCTATTTTTTAATAATTAGCAAAATGTGTGACATCATGGTCAGATATGATGACATGAAAGCAAAAATCAAACATATTTCCTGTAATAGTTTAAAATTTAAAAAAAAAAGAGAAGCCAGAGCATTCCTATTAAATATGTTTTACTGCAATAATAGGAGTTGTATGCTATTGTATTACTTAAAGCAGCATAAAAATCCTCAACAACATGCTTCACCCCTTTCCACTCACGCCTGTCAAAATCATGAGCTGAGCTTTCGTTTTCTTTTTCTCGTGCCCGTGATATTTCCAGGTTAAAGAGTAGAAAGTTTAAACTAGAAAAGAAATTCAAGAAAATCAAAAGTAAATACGTATATTGCACAAATACCTTTATAAAATTTTCTTTGTTCATACAATTTTTTTGAATTAAAAATTGGAGCTTTTATGACCGTTTTCTTGATCACTATTGACATCAAAAGCTATAAATACAGTGAACTCTCATTTTACACCGACTCATTTATGCGCCCTTTTTACTTATACGACGATTTTGAATGGTCCCAGCACACTCCATAGCAAAAAAATAATTGTAGTACTCGTTTGTGCGTCGCTCTAAAGATAAAATGTTTCACTTATGTGCCGAATTTTCCCTAAATAGTAAAAAAATAATAATTTATTTTCTGTAAAAAATAAGCATTTTTCTTCACTTTCCTTTTTAATCTATCGCCTTTATTGCTCACGGAAGGCATTTTTCCCGTATAAACTAGAGTTCAGAGTGGGACAGTCATCTATTATGCATTGCTTTAAAAGGAACAGTTGGTAATTAGGTATGCTACAATTTTTGTTTTTTCTTTATCATTGTAGTTACGTTACAGTAGTTGCCAAATCGTAGTAATATGTCCCTTTTCTACAGAAACATTCTTATTCATTCTCTCATTAGAACCTATGTTGCGTTTTAGTTCTTTAAATAGGCTTGCTCTTTTTATACGTCTTTCTCACGTATGCGCCTTTTTCTTTTAAAATCTTGGGCCGGCGCAAAAGTGAGAGTTCACTGTAGTTCAGTTCAGTAAAATTATCCTTTTTTTTTAATTATTTATTTTTTTAACAGCGCAAATTCGCCTTTTTTAATAGCTTACAGCTTTAAAATGGAACAAAAAAAGAAAAGACATTAATTATTATTATTATTTCAATATCTGCAGTACACGCTTTTTCTGATGTCGTGTTATTAAAAAAACAGTTAAAACGGAAGTATTTCTCTCATTGGTTTAAAACTACGAGCAAAATCCGTTGAAGCACCTGTTTCGTTCTCTTATCGAAAATAATATAGAGCAAATAAAAAAAATTTGATGGTCATCAAATGCTCCGTTTCTGACAACTGAGTAGGAAGATCTGCATCATTTTTTTTTTTGAGGAAATTTGCCAATATTCTTACCGCCTGATATGGGTTTAACGAATTCTACAGGAAAAAGTATCTCCCTGGAGAAAATATTTAAAAAAAAAAAAAATGTCAGAATTATCACTAAATCGATTGAGTCACATAGTTTCAAAAACGAAACGAAGCATTCTTGAAACTAGTTCATTTTAACACAAGTTCTGAGTATAAAAGAAAGAGTGTTTTCTTATTAATTTAGTGCAAGTTGGTAAAAGAAAAATAATGAATACAAATATCATTTCAGTTTTAAATAGTTCGTCAGCTTAGGGCAGCTGTGAAACTGGTAAAGATGTCGTGCCATCGCCAGTTGTACAGAACCCATCTGTAATCATTTGACGCAAGTATTAAAAACAGTCACGAACACTCTACATATATACCACTTATTTCTCTTTATTTCCCATTAAATTTTAGACGATTGTTCTACGTTCATGATTACATATGATCATAAATCAATATTTTCTTATTCATTTCTGTTACGCCTGTCTTACAGATTCTCAGCAGTGGTGGACCATATCCTATGATTGTTTTACCTCCTTCTGGGGGGTACCTGTTAGATTCCGGTGATGAAAAAAGTAACTACCAAAGTGATAAATCAAGAGATTTTTTTACCTTTGGAACCTCTGCTGTACCAAATAATTTTACAAGTCACATTGAAGTTGATGAAAATGCAACTCTCTACAGGAAGCATTTCTACAACAAGGTATTTTTTTAAATTAGTCGATGAAGATTGTTTCGAAATTTTATGAATGAAGAAGTGTTACAGTTCAATATGCTAACTTTATTTTTTTCATGTCAACGAAAAGGGGTTTAGTTTGAAACTCGAGTTTCAAAACCTTGAATTCAGTGTTTTTCTTTTTTCCCCCGGAAATAGTCATGAAAATATATGTGAATAAATTTGATGGTTGAAATCTAAACTCCAATTATTTTTAACATTTCTTATTTCAGATACTTGTGAGAAAATTTTAATATTTGACTCAAGGTTGCGAACATTCAAATTTTGGACTGATTTGTTTTCTATGACATAAAAGATTTATAAGCGGCAAAACTTTCATTTGGATATTTTCTTCCTTGAAACATCTTTATCTCAGCGGCTTATTTAAACTTTAATTTTTTTAGGAGAAGAAAGAGAAGCCTCCTTAAAATTCTATATAGTTGCGCTACGAAGAGATAGTGAATGAACTGGAAGCGAAAACAGAACACTTCGATCTGTCTGGAGGACTAAAAAAGTCCTGAATTCAAAGATATAAACATTTGGTGCAAGAAGGGTGACTTTGAGGCGATTTTTCCCTTAAAAGATTTTTAAAAACCGATATTTTTTCCTGGTTTACGCTTTTTTTTTCTCCATTTCTTTTTCAAAAATTGAACTTAAAAAAACAGAGTATTGACTTCACTCACGTAAGTGCCGTATCCGAAATTATGCTCATTTATACATTTCGTCAGCAACAGGCTTAAAATCCGGTAAACACGATTTAAAAGAAAAAGCTTTATGCCAAATGAGTCAGTACTTGTGTTCACAGAATTTCTAGGATTTTTTTTTTTATTATTATTTATTTATTTGTTTAAATACAGTGAAGTTCGGATTATGCGCGGTCGGATTATGAGCCGTTTTTTGCGTTTATTTTTTTACGGTGATGATTTACCAAATGTAGACAAATGCACCCATTTTATCTTCGCTCAGCTTGCACACATTTTAAAATCAGCTACGAAGCAGCTCTCACTTAATTCGACGCAAGGCTGCAAAGAGCTCATATCAGCCTAGTCGGAAACTAGGCGCGAAGTCGGTACGATGTAATATTTGTAAATATTATGCGGTAGAGAGTAGAGGTGCCGGTGACCAAAAGTGACAATGGGTCTGATTTTTGGCTTTCGGCTGCACTACGTCAGCGGACTTCATGAATATTTACAGGAATGGGATACGATTCATTGCTTTGTGACAAGATACTGGTTATGTTGGAAGTTGAAATAGCGAGATAAAAGGAAGAATTAACTAGTTACCTGATTGGTTGTTTGCAGGGTCGGACTGGGCCCTAAAAAAGGCGCACACCCCAAGTTTCTGTGGGCGCATGTCAACGGGGGGGGGGGGGATCCCCCAATCACTGAAAATATGTTCAATTTTTCCTCCACACCATTCAATGAAACTAAATACACAAAATAATAATTTAAGAAATGATGAGTATTATATTCATAACAAGAAACTATTTGAGTTCAAATGAAAAAATAATCATGAAAAATGTAATTCGCATTTCTGATTAGTTTAATAGCTTGCATTGTTTTACCATCAGCTGCTTACAAAAACCAATTATTGAAAATATTCTTAACTACATTAACGTATATGAACGATAAATTATTTTACTAGCTGGGATTATCTATCTTTTCTTTGTTTCTCATGTGTTCCCTTGAATACAATTAAATACATTTAAATTTGAAATGCGAAGTTTATTTTCGTATCAGGTCGGCAATTCGGTCGTTTTTTTTTTTTTAATTTAATCTTAGTAGAATGAAACTCTTACCACTGTTATGTATTGACCGCTTATGTATGTATGACCGCTAAAAATAACTGTATTTCTGCAATGGATTTACATTGTACATCGATACCAATACTGATATTATTACCCTTATTATTCAAATATATACATGAAACATAAGGAAATAACTATTTAAAAGCTGCCGTACACGATTTCTTTAGTACGTCTTATATCCAGGGTATAAAAAAATTATGATTTTTTCAAAATATTTTTTTAAAAAATCGGATTTTTTTAATTTAAATCTGACTTTTAAAATTTTAATCGGATTATTTTTTTTAATGACTTTAGAAACTTATGTTATGAATTAATTTACAGTTATAAATGTAATTTAATTTTCAATTGATACTTTAAAAAAATCACAACTATTATACTTTGAGTGTCATTTCACCAACAAACTTTCGTAGCGTGATGTAAAATCAAACTGTAATTTGTTACTTTAAAATAGGAGTATCAAGGTCACAAATTTTGCGTCATCTCCATGGAAACCTAACTCGGTAAACCTAAAATTAATGAATTGAATCAGTAGTTTCCATGGAGACGCTGAAAATTTGTGACCTTGATGCGCCTATTTTAAAGTAACAAGTTCACATGATTCAAATCAAATTTTGTTACGCTATGAATACACACAAACGGAGGGAAATAAATAAATTGGCTTTTGGCAAACACCTTTCATAATCTTCCATAAGCTGACTTCTTTTACATTAAAAATTGCTTTTTTCCCCTCTAATTCCGAAACACATTTCTGCAGTTTCCTGCCGATTTATGCTTTCTAAGATTATTTTTTCTACTTTTTAAATTAGATTGTGTTACATGAGATAAAAATCATGAGAAAATATTTAAATAAAGAAAAACAAATCATAAATTTAATTATTTTTTTTCGATTAAAATCAATTTTATTGATAAACATATCAGATTTTTTTTCAAAATAAGTTTTACTCTTTAAGTAATCTCTTAAAGTAATGGTATTTTCAAATCTGACAGCTACCCATTTTTATTTGCCAGCTTGATGACAAAATCTAAATATTTACTGTTTATGTTTAGGTATGAGTAATGTATTTACTTCTAATTATGTGTGTTTTTAAGAACGTAATATGTTTATTTAATGTATAACTATAGTAAAAAAAATGTATGAACTTCAACCTTTTTAATTGATGATTTTTTTTAAATATTTATTTATGAGTACACGCTTTACACTTTCTTACAACAACTCATGGTTGAAGTAAGGCTCCTATAAGAGGGGAGCTGACTCATCCGACATTTTGGTTCCAAAACGGTGGGCGTGGAACCACTGGTATCTGTACTCAAGTTGCATTGAAGAAAAGTGGAAGCTAGCTTGAATTGTAGCTGCATAGATGATATTTGACTGTTTTTGTCCATATGACAAAAACATTTCATAAACTCAGGCTTAAAACAAGTGCAATATGAAAATAGACCCAATTTCATGAAACATTTCCCAATAAACTGTTTCTAAATTCGTGAAATAAATTGTCTTTTTAAATTTATCTAATATGGTGCTTTATCCAACTAATCACAAGTTATTTTACGCCAGAGTAACCAAGTACAATATTAATGTGTTTCAAATACCTGTAACACGGCTGAACCAAGAATGTCTTGGAACCAAAATGTCGGACAAGTCAGCCTGTCCTCTAAAGGAGCTCTAGGTTGAAGCAATATTAATTTTAATTTTCCTTTTTCGAATTTATAAAAAAATTGCACACACTATAGCAACAGGCCTAATTTTGTAGAGCTTTTCTGCACACCCATTTTTTTTAGCTTGGTGCCCATTGTTTTCATTTAAAAAAAAAAGAAAGTCCTAAATACAGCGACTCAGTTACTAATTGAGAAAACAATAACTACTAATTTAAAAATGCCTACTGTACTGACCAAGAAAATTTAATTTTTAGACTGAGTAAGGAGATAATCAGAATAGATAAAATGATAAAAATGATGAAAAACCTTAGGAGCAAAATCAATATAACAAAGAAGGATATTACTAAGAAAAATTCAGAGCAGATGAAATTAAAAATTTTCAAGGAGATTTCTAAGGTTTAAGCAAGGGATGCACTGATAAACAAATTGGCCAATTACCGATTAATAGGCTATTGATAATCGGCCGATTAATCGGTTGAGCCGATTAATCGGCCGATTATCCGATGTTTCAAAAAAAAATGTTTTTGCTCTTTTAAAAACTGTTTTCTAAAAAATGACGCAAAAGTAAATCAAAGCATGGCAAACAATAGATAAAACTCGGTTTCATTTCTCACCTAAATCATAGAGATGTCCAATAGCCGAAAAATTAACTTCTGTTTTTTATAAATAGCACCAGAGCTCCACATAGTAAACTGAATTTAACTGAAATGATGATGCTTTCGTGTTGGAGTCACGATCACTCCCGAATCGCTCGCCCCCCCCCCCCTGTTTTTGTCTTGTTTTTCCCTTTTTTAGATCACTGGCGTTTAGCTTAAGCCATAGTTATAGCCAGGGCCTATTGCCTCCTCTATTGTTGTATGTTTTCCAGCCTAAGTATTTGTTTACATTTTATCCTCACTACCCACTTTGCCATTGTCTGCTATACACAGTATTCTGAGATCCAAACACGCTGTTGCAAAATGGGAACAGAGGAGCACTTGGGTCTAATCTTCCAGCAATAAAACCATAAAACTGTCCCGATTCCGTAGAAAATGCCGCGCAATCATTCAAGGTCGAACATTCAAGCATTGATTTTGGCGCTCTGGGTGGTCGCTCAACCTTTTGCTGGGTATTGTTTGTTCCTGAAAGCAACACTGACTCACTGTGTGTGGTACATCATGTCGCTTTCGAAGCAGCGTTGGATAACTATCGCTCTCATTTTCTGATCAAGATATTTTTTAGTTTCGGAGAAGGCGTCCGCATTGTTCAATAAGAAGGGCGCACCTGCCATAGGGCTTGCGGGCAGGCGGGCCAGTCCGAGCCTGGTTGTTTGATAACGTCAGTGGTTAGTGCGGTGAGATTTCATATGCCGTCGGTTAACCATAGCTTTATTTAGTGGTTTAGCCAAGGGAGACTAGGAGACTCACAACCCCCATGAAGCAACAAAAACATCCTCCATGAAGCAACAAAATTATAGGGGTGAACACACAAGAGCCTAAACCGCGTTTTTGGCCTATAAGTTTGAAAACATTCAGACCCCCCCCCCCTCCGTGAAAAATTTCTCGCTACGTCACTGGCACTATTAGAAAGCATCAGGGGCGGCAAATAAGGGGGGCAAGAGTTTTGGGGGCAACCCCCAAATATTTTTCACAGAATGTTAAAATACGGGTAAATTCAACTTATGTTTTACACAAATCAACGATCAAAAAGGAACTAAAAAGATTGCCAATTTTCAACAAATATTGATAAAACTCATCCATAAACATATTTTCAAGACTATTACTCATAACAGAGGAATCTGCAAAAAATGCTCTGAAATAAGTATAACCGGACAAGAAAGGATTTTCAACTTTCGTTGTTTGTAAAATAGCACAAGACACTGGAAATCGATGGAAAAAAAAACTTCTTGCCTACAAACATTGCAGATTAAAACTTGACTATAAGTTAAAAACTAATTTCGAATCATTACATTTTCGATAACTAATCACAAAATAATTTTAAAGTTTGGTCATAAAAATTTAAATTGCTTTAATAACTCCAATTTTTCATAATATTAAATCCAGTTTAAGAAATCTTTCTTTTAACTAATATGTATTTTAGGATGAGTACTGAGGTGCTTCATATTTAACAAACTCGCCCCCTCAAACGAAATGTTGAAATGCCGCCCCTGGAAAGCATCTTGTTAATCGCCGATGTAACGAGTTGCTCTATTCAAACACACCAGCTATTGGTGAAACTTCAATCACAAATTGAAACGAAGCGTTTTAAGATAAAGAAACAAAGGCAGGAATTCAAGTGAAACAGGCGATCGCAAATTACAATAGCTACTGGAAATGAATTACATTAGAACGTTTCTTGATAAAAACATCGTGACGTCAGCGTGACGTTTGCCTATGAAAAACGAGCTAGATAAAAGTCACAGCCTACTTGACGAATAAAAGGAGATCACTGACTGCTTGTGAGCTCTTATTGGCTCCACCCGTAGTGACGTCAGTGCCAAGTTAAGTTGATGATAATGTAATTCACTTCCAGTAGCGATTGCAATTCGAAGCGATTGCAATGGTGTTTCACTTGAATCCCTGCCAAAAACAATAACCGACGCTTTAGTAAAAACTATGTGTTAATATTAAGATTTTTTATTCTTCTTTTTTAATGTATCAGTATTATTGTTCGTTTTTAGCTTTTAAAGATATTTTTTACATTCCATATAGTTTTTATCTATAATTCAAATGCATGTATGTGTAAGTGTTATTGATTTTTGTTTTTAGCTATGTAAACTAGTATCGTTTTGTTACCTATTTTGCACACGATCCACGGTATTCGTGTATTCGCGGTTACTGTGCCACCCTATTCCGTGGAAAATGGGGAGTTTACTGTATTTCTTTTGAGCATAGAAAGAAGCCCTTGCTTAGGGGCGGTTACTCACTGCTTTATACCCGAGCTCTGCCTTAAAATTTAAGAGTTGTACCGGTCCCATGTGTTGTAGCTCGCTGGTATTCTAATTTCACGTTAACTACCAGTTTTTTTCTGCTCTCGTTGCTATGTAAGAGGATTTTTGCCTCCAACTCGCTCACTTTCGTATTCCATGCTGATGAGGGGATAATAAGCCCGAAACTGCAGTCCATGGATGGAAATGAACGAGTTGGCTGGCATAGAAAGAAGAGTTTATGAGTCACACAGAAATATCCGTGTTTAACGATGCAGAGAATCGGCGTTCCATCTGCTCAAGTTTACCTTTAGCTTATATAACTATCATGACGTCACATAAACGTTCATTACAAAAATTTCATTTATTTAGCACTAAAATCAGCCTAAAATGTTTCTTAAAAATATAACTGCAACCGCTACGACAAACAGTTGTTCTTGTTTGTTTACATATCACCGTACCATGCGTTATTCTAACTCTGCGATAGTGGAGTTCCATTTGTTTATCGGAATAATTAAAATGTCTTTTCTTGGCTTACAAAATTTTAAAACTTGCTGTGTTCCATATTTGTTCCCCTGTTTCATATTATTTTTAAAAATTTTATACATTTTCTTGCTGTAGCATTCCATGAAATTATTTAGTTTTTAAGAGTAGGGCAATAAACCTTGGGTGAATAAAAAGCAAACTAATTACTGAAAAAGTCGCTACTGGTTGCTAATCTAAATCGACTTAGCGCTGGCTATTCACTGAAAATTAAATTTTCGTTCTAAATTATCAACTCTGACGAAATACTTTTCTGCACAAAAATATTTTAAACGCATGTGGATGTAATTATATGAAGTAGTATCTGTGGCAAAATGTTTTTAAAAGCTAGTAATCAGCATTTTGACATCAATCTAAAAACAAATGATTGGGTTTTTGATTTGAATAGGGTGCTTAATAGACTTTCAAATAATGTTTATTTACAGGAAAAAAAAAAGTTTAGTGTATTTTCTTTACAACATTTTCTTTTGGCAAAGCTGAGGAAATGGAGGAACACCTCCATAAAATTGTAATGAGTATAGGATTGTTGAGAGTTTTAGAACCTCAATCATCACTGTAGTACTGAGGAGAAAGGAGAATGGTATAGGAGCTAAACTGTAGCCACAATAAATATTTTTCCAGTTTTTTATTAACCTGAGGAATTTTTTTTTGTTTAGTCATTTAAAAGCCATAAGTAGAGGAAACAATATCTTTTAAGATCACAGAGTTGCTGACTTTAAACTGTTGCCTCAAACGTATGTCTTCAAGCTAAATATTACAGTATTTTTTTTATCTTTTCTTTTTTCTGGGTTAATGGGGTATCGTCAGAGCCCTACTGTCACTTTTGAAGACACTGGGTACGAACTTGATTTGGTGCCCCCTCCCTTCCTTATATTATAAATTGATGTTATAGTGTGTTTTAGCTTTGGGATTTGCGAAAGAAGTGGAACATTTTATTGTTATTATTATTTTTTATTTGATATTTACATCTTGATATATATAGCGCAATATGAAATCACAGTCAACTCTCGATATCTCCACTTCGTGTAACTCAAATTTCCGCTTATGTCCAAGTTTTTGGATGGTCCCAAATTGTTGTAATGTTGAATAATGGGATTTTTTTCCCATTAACTCAAAGTCACTCCGCATGTCTCGAAGTTTCCGGCAGCTTTTCCAGAAATGTTATTGTCCTAATTTTTGATAATTCGAATTTTTGAAGTGAAACCAACCAACTACTTGACCTTCAAATGTATGAGAATTTTTATTGCTATTTTTACCAATTGCCTCATTAGTGAATGAGCAGTTTTAATTTTGGCGTAATTTAATTGACATGTCCTCTGTCAAATCCAGACTAGAGGAAAGGCTGAAATAGGCTTATTATTTAAGTCATTTAAAGATTTATTTCCAGTGGCTTTGGCTCTATTAGAACTTAGTATAAAAGGGGAGATAAAATAGAGTTTGAGGCGGGATTAGTAATACGAAGCATTGCCATAAGTTATCCTTCCTCGGTTTAATAAGTGAAAATTGTCTTCATGCAGTTTCTTATCTATCCCATGGGAAAAGGCTAAACCAGTTGAATCTCTCTTTTTTGAAGAAGTTCGACTGCTAGCCAAGCTGAAGCTGTTAAATGTGCTCAACTGTTAGATAAATGTGCAAAGAAAGGACAATTTTTACGAAATTTTTTTGCTTTGTAATCAGACCTCTATTTTTGTGATTCTGGAGAAGAAATCAGAAGACTTTGTTCTTTTCTGTGCATTTGTAAGTGTGTTCTCCTAATAACCACTACCAGTGTCGTATCAAAGAAATAATTTTACATTTAGGGTATCTCGAGCTTTGGTTAGATCGAATATTTTTTTCCCTAGTACTTTGCAATAACGAGAGTCGACTGTACTTCTCCACTTAGGACTTTGGTTTCAGACTTGGTGGCCCTAAATTTTGGTGTTCGGAACCTGTGTCTCATATGCCCGTGCCTTAGTCTGGCCTGGGCACAATGGTATCTGCTGAACAGATATCTATGTCAAAAACCTCCCTTTCTTAAGTTGCTACAAGCATAACCTGTTTCTCAGCTTCTAAATAAATCAATATGAATCTCTTCTTTTCTTGGGCTGAAGACAAATCATGTGTGTAATTCACTATTGCGTGTTGATTTCGCAACTTGTACATAAAACCCAGCACACAATTCCGGAAGTTCGTTCTTTACAAAAAATGACGTTTTTAATATTAATTAATTTAGCTACTTTATATACTAAAAATTTCATTCTGTTATTTGGTTCATACATTTAAAATTATTATGTTAGCTTTGGCTCAAGCCTTATGTGATACATTTTATACTTATATTTGCATACAGTCACTCTCACAACAGGTACAAATCGTTATTTTTTAAATACAAAAGGAGTTCTTGAAAAGTTGAGACTATATATTATGGTACATTCTAATGGTTTCTTGTTCCTGATATACAATAGTGTACGAAGACAAAGTTGCCCCCTCCCCCCACTCAGTACGATTTGTAAGTGTGCTTCCCCACCCTTCTCTTAAACTACAAAAAATATTTCTCTTGTGTAACACTCATAGTGCTATGTTTCTGAATAATGCGCCCTCAAACCTTGGGCCCGTCCCCGGATGCTATATACCGCACTGCAAATATATGACGATTAAAAGCAAAAAGTTTAAAAGTTTTGAATAAAGTGCAAATATATGGACATACAGTGTCTTATTTGTATAAATGTATTTAGTATTTTGTTTTCTGTTTGTTTCTTTGTTTTTCCTGCTTCTTCAACTGTCTTTGAAGAAACCCATCTTTATCAACAAGTATTAATATTTTTAAAAAAAACATAAATTTGCTTTTTAACATATATAATGCTAATGCAATATCTTATAATAAGATATAGCCTTGTTTATTAGCATAATGCTTATGTTATGTGATAAAGATTAATTCAAATATTGTTTGTAGTAATCATCTTGTTACAATGCTAAAACTTCACACTGTAGTTTCTGGAGTCTTATTTTAATACATATTTTTTTATATCTTTATCTTAAATCTGTTCTTGCCAGTTTCTCTGTTTCATTTTTAATTTTAGATTAACTCGTTACTAAAAGTTAGAAGAGAAGTGGAAATCTTACTTGTTATCAATATTTTTCTCTAACATTATTTTACCTTTTTTTTTCAGGAACACTATAATTTTATTTTGAATGACAATAACATAGGACCTATTGTGATGTCTATAAAATATGAAAACATCAATTGCAGAGAGCACCTTAGAGTGATTTTAAGGTAATTTGGTAATATGATATGAATTTTACCCCCGGCAGTTATAATTACTGAATGGATTCTCATTTTTCTGTTCAAAACAATAAAAAACTAAACCAGTAGCAATTTGAATATGTCGCTTCTATATAATCTAGTGTTATTTCTAAATAGCAAATGTAATGTTTGGCATGATGGTGCACGTACACCATGCATAATAAAGTATGGAAGTAGGTTTGAATGTTCAGAGCCGGATTTATGTATTTCATGCACATGGGCCCGGAAGCAATTGCTGCCCCCTACCATACTTTACTACAGAGCATAATAAACTTAAATAAAATGCTATAATTTTGTACAATTCTGAAATGATCCAATTTTTATCCTTACGTTCATTTGACACATGATGGTGAATATTAGAGTATTAAACAACAACTAAGAACCTTATTTTTTAATACAAAACAACCTTACTTCCAAGTGTAAAGTTGTAGCTGTTATAATGCATAGTTATGGATCTCTATCAGTTGACAGTAAATTAAATAGCTTGTAGTAACATTTCTGTGCATAGTCAAACACGTATTCGGATCTATGCATTTTCAGAGGGTCAATATGATCAAGCTTAAACCTTTTTTTTTCCAATCTAAAGCTATATGCGGGAGGAAGCTCTAGTGCCAGATCTTGAAATTTTTCTAGATAGGGCATAGAAATAAATTTGCCACTCTACTGATCTTACTACAAGTTTCAACATCAAGTTTTATTTGTTATCTTTTTTACGCAGAAAAGAATGGAATTCGTAAAGCATAAGTTGAGTTTAGTATTGATAAGTTTATTACGTACAATTTATTGCTTAAAAGAAAGATAGACACTACTAGTTAGAAGCATTGAAAAAAACAAACTAAGGTTTTTTTTCGTTACGTTTGAGGAAGGGCGAAGGTGAAGATATCACAAAAAGGTCAACACGAAAACTTTCAAAAGTAGTTTTTAAAATGCTCTTTTAGTCAATCTTTCATAGTATTAGGAGATGGACAGGAAGGTGGACTAGGCCATTGACCTAATTCAAAAAAAATTTGAAAATTTAAGTAAAAAATTAAAATTTACGATAAAGTAAAAGGAAAGATTAGGTTCGAGCAACCTCCCGTTTTTTGTTTTGTTTTTTAATCAAAGTCAATTTTATGCTATCTTTGATAATATTGGAATCGGGACTCATCTTGGAAATTTTCTGAAACTGGAGTTTTAACTTGCTAGTTTAAGCTATCTTAGGTGACATTAAGGTAATTGGGGAAGAGATTTGACAAATCTCTCCAGAAATTTTTTGACATTGTTACTTTAGGTCATGTTTGGCAATGGTAGAGAAAAGGGGGATTGCTCCCGAAATTATTTGACGAGAATTATTTGAAATTAGAAGGGACCTACTCTACAGAGGTTTTTGATATTTAACTTTAAGAACGCTATTTTAGACTATCTTTGTCCTAAAAACGCATTTTAAGCTATCTTTAATGACGTTAGAGGAAAAAGTCAGGATTCGGGAGCTGAACTCAGCAATTTTGGTAACATTGATGTTTTAAAAACGTAATTTTATGTTATAATTTGTTGATTATCAATGAGGAGGTATCACTTTCTTGGAACTATTTCAAAATTAAAGACTCAAAATGCAATAAAAGCCATGTTTGATAATGTTAGGAGGAAAAAATTGGTATGAGAGCTCTATCAGAAATGTTTAGGTGTTGAGGCTCTAAAATGCAATTTAAACTTATCTTTGGTGATATTGAGGGGTTGACATTACATCCTACAGAAAATCTTTTCTTCTAAATTTGGAGCTTTTACTGTAAATATTAAATTATTACTGAAAAAAAGATACCAGACTACTTTTGTTAATGTAGCTAGCAAAGTAATGAGCAAGAGGATAAATACTTTGTTCAATAATAGGCAAAACTAGTTTTAAAATAGTAATTATTGTAAGTACCTTCTCTCCATACTAAAAAATAAATAAAAATGGAGTTATTTTGATAAAGAGCAATAGACCATTAGTCAGACATTTTTGACCCTGCATTGCAACATGCGTCATCACAGTAAACTAAACCACGAGTCATTTTGTTTTCCTGAGAGAAAATAAAGTAAGCTAAAGATGCTCCTCAATTTACTGTGGTATCTTGGAAATCCATGTCTGTAAATTGGGTTCTGTCATTTTATTAATATATCTTTCATTATTTCATTTTCATACAATTTGAAAAAAAATTTATGTAATGAATGGATGGAAATGTTTTGCGATTTTTTTTAATAATTCTGAGTCTGAAGTATTTTTGGAATAGAAAACAACCACAAAGTTATGAATAACTAAGAAGGTACAAAATGAAGACTAATACTGTATGTCTTCATTTTTATGGAGAAAAGTACATTTTAATCATCATATTTAGCTCATAAAAATAAAAAGATCTGAAAAATCCCGAAAGTACCCCCCCCCCTTCATCGACTATATCCCCCCACCTTATTTGTCTAAATGGAAATTTATCTTAAATCCCGAATATACTTAATCCTAAATCTCGATTATAACCCTGAAATGTATCTGTTTGGTTTTGAAAAGGAGGGGGGTTACTTTCGGGATTTTACAATATGTATTTTTTCTTTTCCAAAAACTATTCATACAAAATTAATTTTTTTTTAAATTTTAATTTATATTTATTTATTTTTTAGAAAATATTTGATTTGAATAATTGTGCTGCAGATTTTTTTAATAAGTCTTTTTTTTTCTTATGATTTTAAATATTTCTTTCATGATTAGGCGAAAGCAAGATATAATTAATGATGTGATACCCCTTGTATATGAAAATCATTCATTACAAGCTCTGAAAATTGCAAAAGTAAGTGAAAACTTAATTAATATTTAGTACCTTGAAATTATGTCACATAGAGAAGCAATTTCAACTTTATCAAATTATGTAATGAAAGCTTTTGCAAAATTATTTTATTTACAGCATAATAGTTCTGCAATGAAAGTGTTAAGTGTTATAGATTCATAAACATTTAAATTATTTTTATTGGTTATGTTTGGGGTGTTAAAAAGTTTATTTTAATTTCTATGACCTTAATGACATCCTAAACACTTTAACAAGGCTATTTGAAGTTTGAAAAGAGTAACTGCTCTCTTTAGATATAAATTCATGAAATGAAATAAAGTAGAAATATAACATCTACACTATAAAATCTGCTATGCCTTGCTATGATTCCTTATGTAGATAACATAAGATTTCATTTTCTGCTGTATGCTTTTCTTTTAAAACATTGTAATATCTTACTCCTACTTTAATCTTCCAAGCTGTTTAATTATTTATTTATTTTTTCAGATCATGTGTGATGATATTACAACTGACAAGTTTTTTGCTGTTTTCTTTCCTAAAGTAAGATTTTTTTTCCCTTTGAATAAAATTGCATTGGTTTATTTCTGTCATAATCAAAGTACTTAAAATGCTGAATACATTGAAATTTTCTGTGAAATAAGTAAATACAACAAAACTACCAATACTACTATATGCCCTAATGTAGCAGAAAGGTTGCTCAAATAAAAAGTATTATAGGTAGGCCAGAGATACATATACATTTACTCATTTCCTACACTCCATTGTATTAAAATTGCTTGTAATACATTTTAAGATAAATTTAGTATATACAGTCATGGAGTTGTGTAAAATAAGCAAAAAATTAAACCCAAGACGTTAACCTCATTTGTAAAACAAATGAGCAAATCAATATAGAGCACAATAAGGAGCACTCAATAAAGAGCACTCAAATTGCTTGGTCTACATGAAATTTGCGTTTAGGAAAAGACATAATTGCTGCCCGGAATTCTCGTTTTGGACTGTATGTTGCCATACGCAAAACTTAAGTATAATCACTCATAGACCAATTTTATTTTTCAAAGAGTGCATGAAACTGGTTTTCTAACTATCTTTACTTTTTACACTATTGTTTCTCATATTCTACTGCACTATTTATTGAAATGTAGTGCTTTTATTCACTGGCTATGATGTTTAAGTTAATATAAATGATCTTTATGTTTTGATATTATTAATCAACTTTGAGTGACATTGGTATCATACATAACATCAGTTTTTTTTAAAAGTTCATACATGTAATACTGAAACATTCTATTTTTTATTTTACAACTCTTTAACAACTATTGAGAATACAACAACTTTTTTATAAACTTGAGCTACTGCATGCAATATTGAAATTTTCTTGCTAAAATTTGGTTAGCAAAATAAGTAGCATTCTTACCAGTGAATTTACCTACTGAAAATGATTTGATAGACTAAATCGGATTGTTCAGACACTAAGCAAGATCATGTTGAGCTTTTAAACTTCCCTCTCCAAGAGTAGGCATTATTGCTTTACAAACAGTGGAAACATTCCTTCTGCATTATAAAAGAGGAGAGAAAGTTTTACGAAAAAGGTCATGTAATGTAATTTGCCATGTAAATGATAAAAACAGAACTCAAAATATGATTTTTCAATTTTCATACTAATTTAAAAGCTGATTGCAAAAAAAATTACAAAGGAATAAAAATGTATGTGCATTGTTCTTAAATTCTTTGATTGTATTAATTTTCACTTTGCTCTGGTTATTAAAATGAGCAAAAAACATATAAAAAGTTAAAAGCTTTGTTTGTTTTTTTCTCTTATTTTACTACTTTTATTAAGAGAAATAATCTAATTGGTGTCTACAGAATATATACAATTTTCTGATCAATAAAAATGTGCATTTTGCATCTATTTTTCTATCTTATTACATTTCTATGAACTATGTATGTATAAAATCTGCGACCAGGAATTCAAATATACGTATATCTTACCTCATTTTCAACTACTTCTTTAATGTAATTAATAAATGTTAACTAAATAAGTAGAGGTCATTCCTATGCTAAACTGCTGGGGTTATTACTTGTTATAGTCCTCAACAATATTTGTTTTTACATGAAGTAATCTCCTTTTTTATTTTAATTTAACTTCCATATTTATGCTCCCAGTGTATTAAACCTTTATAAATCTTAGTTATTTTAACCTTCCTTTAGGCTTCCGATCTCATTATGGCATTTGATGAACATGTTTTGGTTAACAAACTGAAATTTGGTGTCATTTATCAAAAAGCTGGTCAAGTAAGTGTAAATTTATAGTTCCTCCTTACATAGGGTTAGATTTACGTACAAGCTAATGAAGCTATAGCTCTGAGCCCCTGCTTTATTGAGGACCCTCAACTCCTGAAAAAAGACTGGATGCGTTCCTAAAAAATGCAAAGTACATAAAGAAAAAAAATCATTTTCAAGTGCTTGAAAACCTTGAACATTTTCAAAAAATTTAGTTTTATAAACCTTGAATTTTCCAAATTCTAATAAATTGTGGGGTAGGGGGATGCCAAAATATGCCAAATTCAGATTCTTTCCAGATCCTAAATCAAGAATAATAATAATCATTCATCCAATATTTTTCTTCTAAATAATTGCTTGTTAAATATATTTTGAATTGACTCAATTATTTTGTATGCATTAAATGATATGAATTGAATCAACGCAAAAGAATAGTAGCTTGTTAGTACCACAAGGATGAGGGTAAATACATTTAGATCTTGGATTACAAACTAAGCGTACGCACTTTCATTGCAACAACTTTGAAGCTGATACCTTCAAGATTTTTTTTTCTTTTAACTTCAAACATTTTTGCAATTATATTGTTATAAAGTAAAATATATAAAACATCTTTAAATTTTGATTTAATGCTATTTATCCGAAACATGAAAGCAGTTGTGGCTAAATTCTCGTGATTTAATTCAGTTTGTACTGTATTACCCATTTTATAATGTAAATCTTCTTTTAAATATGTCTCATTCATCATTAGTGTAACATAAATGTCTTCATATTTAATATTTGCTGAATTTTATGCGTGTATATTTTTAAAAGTTGGTACTATTTAATTCTTCATTGGATTTATGTTTTATTTTGAGTTAATTCTTTTAAAAGTGTTCATGTATAACGCAAAGTTAAATTTCCCATCTTTCGAAAAAATTTATAATCTTGAAGAGAAAAAAGTAAGCAAACCAGGAGAATATCTGATATTTACAGGACTGACATTTAAGAGGGACAATTGTTCAGTTGTAAAAGAGATTTTTCTGGTGCAAATTAATCCAGTTTTGTTGTAATAATTTTGAAAGTTGCACTACTGTTTAAATTGTATTTTCCATGTAATTAAATGAAACTGACTAGTTTTAAACTTTTTCTAAAATATCTAAAATCTGATAGTTAAAGGAAAAGCAATACCACTTATTTCATTTAACATATTGCTTCTTTAAAACAAGTTTAAGTGTAAAGAATCATTAATTGATAAGACAGAAATTAATTGTTGGGGAATGTGAGCCAAAGTGAAATACTTAAGATAACATACTGTTTCAAGATGAAGAAATTTAAAATTTGTTCTGAAAATACATGTACATAAAGAAGGAATAGTGAATTTTGTAATGCAACTATTGTTGAAATGTTATTTTTCTTTTCTGGCAGTTATTTTGCACCTTCAAAAAAAGGTGAAAATTTTTCACCTCAAAAAACCATGAGGCAAGGTGAAAAATGCAATATTTTTGTAATAAAAAATTTCTATTGGATGAGTTACTGTAATTTTCATCAAATGATTGTGTAAATAAACGAATAAATGAATTATTAATGGAAAAATAAACGAATATATAAATAAACAATTTAATTATTTGATATGTGAGAAAAATAAAAAAGTGAATAAAATAGAGAATGAGTAACAAAATAAGTGAATGAATGGATAAAAAGCTGAATTAATAAGTAAAAAAATGTGAATAAATTAATAAATGAAGAAATACGTTCGGGCTTTACATGAATGCATAAGAAAACAAAACGAACTATTCTGCTTTGCCCCATCTACTTGCACCGCCTGCACTTTACAAATTACATTGAACATTTAAAATCATAACATGCCTAATATAAACTAAAAAAGGGCTGCACTGAACATCGATAGATCTCAATTAATAGTTAAAAGGATAATTACGAAAAATTTATTTTATAATAGCAAGAAATATTTGTGAAAAACCACGAATATTACAATAAAGGTATCAAATTTCGAAAATTACTTGTGTAATTTTTTTCATTGATCATTTGAGCTATTTATTTTTTGACTGGAACTAACCATATGTTTAGGAACTTGGGTTAAATATTGCTAGACAGGTAGCGCTACAAACTGAAAATATTTTACTATTTAACTTTGCCCCACTATTTCACTTTGCCCCACATTTTCTACACTACTAGCGATGAGAATGGGCTTACTTTGACAGTATCTTAGTGCACTTGATAATATAATAAAATTGTAAGCTTTATATTTGATGATTACTGCTTTTATCTTTCAATTTTTAAATTTTATAACTATTTTTGCCTATTTGATTTAATATGTACTTATATCTATCACAGACTACAGAAGAAGAAATGTTTGGAAATGAATTTCATAGTCCTGCAATGGAAGAGTTCCTGCAACTTTTAGGAGAAAAAATCGAATTGAAAGGTTTCACTGGGTAGCTACTTTATTTTTGTTCTATACATATTACCTTGCAGTTTTAAATTGTTGTACATTTTTTTGACTTTTTAAAAAATAATACAAGAAAGAGTTGTGTCAAAAACATATAAAAAGACACTACTTTTGTATTACAAACCCAGGTAGCACAAATAACCTTTAAACGTTTTATTAACGTTTTTAAGCGGTTGTTACAACGTTAATAACCATTTTACAACCTTTAAAAAACGAAGTGTGCTACTTCGGAAAAGTAGACAGTAGAAACATGAGTGTCCACCCCCTGAAAATGATGTCCTCCCTCGTATAAACTATATAACCAAAAAGTATTGTTACACTTTCAAAAATTCAATCTTACTAATTTTTCAAGAAATAAAATGCCAGTTGTTTTGTAACTTTTGTTTCATAAAGGATATACTTTTGCTGATAATTTCCTACAAAAATTAAATTACCCTTTCATTTAGGAGATCAGCAACAAATTAAAAAGAGTTTTTTTTGGGGGGGGGAGACAAGTATTCTTCACTAAATTACTGGTAATAAGCTAAAAATATCAAAAAGATCCCTCGAGTACTCTTTTGGCATGGAGTATCTCTTGGCAAAATTAAATGCCTAGTGCAGTTTAACATCCAATAGAGCCAATTAACTCTGTCTGGTGGAGAAACTGGGGTCACATTTCTCTTAGCAATGGCCTTTGCTGATAGTGGTGCCACATCGAAGAATGATTGCCTGTCTACTAGATCTGCAGATGGTTGGTATCCAATAAGCAGCCCCATTCGAAATGAGCAACAATTATATAAACATGAAAATGTAACTATAAATGGAAGAAAATCAATGCACATTAGTAACAAAACTATTTATTATATTTTTCACAGTACACTTACCATTAAAAACATTTAAAGGAATCATATTAAGATAGTTAACAATATAGTATATTTTATAAATTTATTTCTTAGATTCATCAAATATTTTTCTTCTAAATAATTGCTTGTTCAATATATTTTGAATTGGCTCAGTTATTTCACATACATTAAATGATATGAATTGAATCATCGCAAAAGAATAGTAGTTTGTTTGGATCACAAGGATGAGGATAAATATAATTACATCTTGGATTACAAAATAAGCGTACACACTTATTATTAAATTACCCTTTCTCTTAGGAGATCAGCAATAAATTAAATAGTTTTTTTTTTGGGGGGGGATCAAGTATTCTTTACTAAATTACTGGTAATAAGCTAAAAATATCAAAAACAAGTTTGCATACTGTGTTTTATTATTTTATTGATTTTCATGAAAGTATAACTTATATTCACAAAGATATAAGTATTTTCAAAATTCCAATTTTATTTGTAGGTTTTGATCATACAACAAGCGTGTGTTCCATCAAACCTTTGTAAATCAATATGTAAAATTTTTCCCCCAATTCTAAAATTCTTGCTCTTCCAAGATATTTTCAAAAATGTCTTTCATTGTATTTTATTTCAATTTAGTGTTGTTGCTGTTGTGTCATGGGTATTATTAAATACTATGGGAATATTGGGTGTCATTGCATCAAGAAGTTGTACTTTGTCATTAAAATATTAGAGAGCACAAGAAATATTTATAGCACAAAGAGATGAAATGACACCCAGCACTCTGATGAGAATCAAACCCATGACCTCCGCGATAAGAAGTGAAACTTATACCTCAGAGCCACGGAGGCCCCCGTTTTAATTGGATAAAATCTTAATATAGGGAAAATAAGTATTTTTATTATTGAGTTAGAGCCTTTTTTACATTTGCATTGGTAAATCCTGCTTAGAAATTCTGAGTACCTATAGATGGGCAAGTAAAAATCGATAAGAAAGTTGTATTATTGTTACTTGTATTATTTCTATGTGGAAATAATATGTTTAATAATTTGTCTCCTCTGAAAATTATTACAAATATTATTGTATGTGTAAAAAATATAAGTTTAAAAAAAATGGTAGTAATGATTTTTTTTTTTTTTTTTTTTGTTATTTAGTTTTAGAGGAGGATTAGATACTCATGATGGTCTAACAGGAGATCATGCTTTTTACACTTGGTTTCAAAATGTTGAGATTATGTTTCATGTATCTACACTCCTTCCTTATTCATCAACTGATCCACAGCAGGCAAGTTTCAAGCAATGATATGTGACCTATTGTGAACCCCTTAGGTTTATAAGTTTCATAAATTAAGAAAAACTTTCATTTATTTATCTTTCTTCATTTGATTAAGAAGAAAACAAAACTTTCACATTTTCATCCAAGTGGTATATAATTCTATTGTCTTGTTGTTACCATTATAGTTTTTTTTCCCAACTAAAATTTTATTTTTACCTTTTTTCGTCTTTAAAGTTATTATATACATATACTGTAGTTTAGGTTTTTATGGTGTGAATCCTTACAAATAATTAAATTTTTATTCTGAATAATGTTAAATAATAGTGTATATTTAATTAATGTAACTAAACAAATTAATAATTTCAAAAAAGTGTTAGTTATAATGACTTTTCAAATGTTCCTATAATGCTGAAGCATCACAATATAGTTCTTATGATTTTATAAATCATTTTCACTATTGCCTGCTGATCATTTGTTTCAGTACTTTTTTTCTGTGGTAGCTAAAAGATTTTCATAAGTTTAATGACTTGGTTTTATATTCAAAGTCAGAGGATAAAAATATTTTTATACAGATTAATCTTCTCCTGGTTTATTAGAACAAATATAAAAAAAAATTTTATCTGTAAATCCTTCCAAGTTTTCCTTTAATAATATAAGGCTAAGATTGATGATCAATTTTAATGATGGCTCTTTCTTTCTACTGGTCAGTTGACTTTTTATGAATACACAGTGCTTGATCTTGCAGAACTGGTTGTTTCTATCATCGTCTATTTTGCACAGGTGGATTTGGATTGTGTGTCATTTACGTTTCTAGAAAAGAGACTTGAAAATTTCAGTTTATTTTGTGCTATTATGCTGCAAAATTTAAACTTCCATATATTTTTTTTTAAATAATTGATCGGTAAATTATACTGTTGACCTTGCAATTGACATATCACAACCCAGTTTTTTTTTTTTTTTTTTTTTACTTCTTAATAAGTCAGAGTTTATTTTTTGCTATTATGTTGACTGCACAATTTAAAAGATTTGTTTTGACATTTGATTCGTTCTCTTTCTTCAGTCTCAAATTTTTCTTCACTGAATTGGTCTCTGATTGGAGTATCAGCAATAAGTAAAAGTTTTAGTCAAAGGTGTTTGATATTTTTATTATATTTATCAAGTCTGAAACGCATTTGTTGCAGCCTCTGTGATATGGCATCATTTTTTTCTTGCTCAGTCTTCTTTTTTTTTGGGGGGGGGGGGAGAGAGAGGAAGCCATCTGGACAGTGATTGGTCTTCCTTAAGTATAGTAATTAACCCATTTCAGGCCAAGCATTGACATTTTATAAAATGTCATATTAATTTCCTTAAACTATGCTTGAACGACATTCATCTACAAAAATAGTAGATATAAAAAACGTTTCATGCACAAAAAATATTTTATAACCAAAATTTTGCATATGCGCATCATTGACAGAATCAATGTGCAAACTTTATTTATTTGAACCACTGTGCACAGGTAAAATTTTTACATTTTTGAATGGAAAAATTCAAAACATTTGGGGTGTAAATGTACTTGGCATTTGGAGCACAAATAAATCATTTGACTTTTACACCCTTTTGCATCGACTCTATTGACTTTTCTTTCTCTTCATTTATTGTATGTCCAGTTCTATCAGTTCGTATTTCTTTCCGCGGGATTGTCGTTGATGGCTGACCTTTCTTAAGATTTTTCATTTGAACTGTATTTTCGCCAGATGGATTATCTTTACATTCTGATTTCAATAGGGTAATCACTATATACAATCTGAAGTCTATAAGTGCCATTTTGTGTTAGTAGAAATATTATGCAGCTTCCATGAATTCACTATAATACTGTCAATAATGCTTGTAAATAGTGGCCACACCTATTTTTAACCTTAAACCTTCATACGGTAATTAGCTATGGCATTGTTATGTAGGTCAACATCTCCCATATTCTTATTGTAATCTGAAATAATGTGCAGTTGTGAAATGACAACTTCCTTTCTTTCTTTGTGACTATATCGTTTAGCATTTACAATTGGCAAAATGTTACCATTATTAGTGACAATTATTCCCACAGCATTGTTTGTTAGTTAAGTTTGAATAAAACAATCATAATTTGCAATATAACAGATTCCTTGCATGGAAAGTGAATTTTCAACTTTGTTTTTCATGCATTTGGCCAATGATGCGTTAACGCATCATTAAAATTGAGTAATGATTTTTAAGACTTTTTATGACATTTGATTAATTTTTATTTTATTAACAGAACTTGCAACTTTAAGCCATTATAAGAACATATGATCAATTTCAAGTGGATAAATTGCACATTTTTAAAATGTTAAATTTGACAGTAACTGTTTCATGTTTAAAAACTTGCACAGTTTGAAAATTTCTGTACCTAAAATGTTTGACCCAATTGAATTGCTAATATTTTATAGATGACTTTAAAACCCTTAAAAATGTCATAAAAATAAAAATAATGAAAAATATGTTTCAGTGTTCGTTAAAAATATTTAAAAGAAATGTTGCGTCTATGGAACTTTGGCCAAATTTGGATACTGAAACTATTTTATTAATTTATGTTTTATGTTTATACTGAGTTTTTGACATAGTCCAGATTCTTCAAAACATAACATCAAATCTGCAAGTTAAATTCTCTTATACCCATTTTTGAAGTTGGTCATGTATGAAAGCAAAACATAAAACAATGCCATCTGAGTTCTTTCATTTATTTTTATGTTAAATGCATTTACTGCCTGTTGCTTAATTTATTATTTCCTTGTTTATGTATTTTAGCCACGTCTTGATTCATTTCTAAGAAACATACGTTCCCTTATTTAAAATTTTTATTGATATTTTCATTCTTATATTCCCTCCCTTCTCTTTGCATACAAGATATTTATAACTTTTTGTGTATATAATATTAAATAATGAGTATTTTTAAACTAATCCGAAACCAAATATATAACCTACATTTTAAAAAATCTAATATTTAATATTTGCTTCTTAGAATAATAATAATAAACAATTATTACCTTTTTATTATTATTATTAATTTTCAAAATGTAACTCTATTTTATGCAATAATAGCTTCAAAGGAAACGACACATTGGTAATGATGTTGTTGCTGTGATATTTCAAGATGAAAGTACTCCATTTATGCCTACTATGATAGCATCTCATTTTCTGCACACTTTCATTGTTGTTCAAGCAATTGACCCATTAACTCCTAATACAAGGTATGGAGCATCATCAACTTGAATTAGTTTCGGATTTATTAATGTATACTGACTTTGTTTTAAAGGTGTTTATTTAAAATCAGAATTATTTTTTAAGGTATAAAATATCAGTTACATTTCGAGAAGATGTTCCTTACTTTGGTCCACAATTACCCAACCCTGCAATTTTCATGAAGTCAGAAGATTTCCGAAGTTTCTTTTTGACAAAACTGATTAATGCAGAAACAGCTTCTCTGAAAGCAAAAAAGTTTGCAAGTCTTGAAGTAAGTAAATTGTAATTCACCTTAAAATAATCTGATTGAGATAAAATATACTTTCTCTTGAAAAAAAAATTAATCAGAAAACTAAAGTCCAAATATAAGTTTAATGTTTTGCCAATGCAATTAATTCTTGCTTTTGTGAGAATAAACTAGAAGGAAAGTATAAGGAGCTATGTGTATGCATGCTTTTTTTTTTTGTATTAATTTTAGTTTTTTGTTTCCTTCTTCATTTTTCCTCAAATTCTGTCCATCAATCAATGTAGAAAATAATTCTCAATTCTACATATTGTATGTTCCCCTAGTTATTCAGAAGAATTTCCTTAATTTGCCAATTTTTAGGTTCATTGCTTATAAAAGATTTTTTTTATTTTCTTCAGCTCCGGGATGTTTTTAAAATATGGTCTAAGGCATTGCTTCTCAAATAAGGCAGTGCTACCGCTTCGTTTCATTCTTCAATTAAATTCTTTAAGATTCTCAAAAATAACAGCTATGTAAACGTAGTTTTCTTAGACAATATTTTTCTTTCAACGAGCTGGCTTGTTGTACTTCGTTGCAATCTTGTGAAATGTCAGAATCTTGTGCATTGTCCTACTATTCAAAAACTCTTGTCCAGATCTCTTGCTTTTCAAAAGCAAGCAATCCTCTGCCTAAAGAAGTTGGGGTGGTGACCCTACGCCTATCTCTTCAGGAAGTACAATGAAAAGGGGAGAACGAAACGACCTTGATTTAATGAAATTGACAATTTTTACGGCTTAAACTAAAACTGACTTCAGCTCATCTGACAGATTATTTGCCATGAGAACTTCTCAATAGAGAAAACTGATTTGAGCACTTAGGCTTTCCGCATTCAAACTGATCCCCATGAGCCCTTTGACACTTCTTGCCATTATAGTTGCCCTATATACGCAACACTTATGTAATTGTGACTCAAGATACCATTGCTTTTTTAGTATTTATCTGTAATGCCAGATAATGCATCACGCGTTGCATGCTGAAGAAATTCTTTGCAGAAAGACCTAATGATCTTATAGGCAGGCCTCAGCAACAAATTGTACATTGGCGATTGTGCACTTCTGATAATTTTTTTTTTCTGTCCACATTTTATCAACCAACATTTTTCCAATGTCACCCAACATGACATTAACTCGTATCCTGATTGTGTCATTAAACAGATGATATTTTGATCACCATTTCACCACAGCTTATTATTTCCCGTATGATTCCTTTACATGCGCTGGTAAAGTAATTCTCCATTAGAGTGTATTTTTTGTTTTAGAACTTAATTTGAATAGCAATATTATCTCTGACCTCTTGCACCAGGCTCGCCATTTAAGGGGCGATCTCCCCTCCAATGGATTTGAAAAATTAATGCTTTTGCATATAAGTGTGAGCAGTTTTTGTTGTTTTCCAATAAACAGCATTATGTATACTATGCATTTACCCCTGTCGAAAAATTCAAAATGATAGTCCGGTCACACTGTCTGAAACTTTGTGCAGGTAAAATACATTGATACAGTGGACACCATGAACCATGTCACCGCACACCGATTGAGAAGCACTGGTCTAAGTGGATCAGATTTAGAACATGAAAACTACTGTTGTGTGAAAGTCCTGTTAAGGGAGAAAATCGTAAACCTATGAGAAATTAGCACATTACAAATGAAAAATACTCTAAAATAAAACATTTGTGTATGCACTGACATGCAAAACATTTTGCGTTAATGACAAAAATGTAGTTAAAAGAAACTTATGTATAAATTTTTCTTTGCTCTATTTGTCAATTATGACAAAAAAAGTCAAGGATTATTTTAATCACGTATTCTTCAAACAATCTGATACCTCTTTTTGCTATATCAGATTCTGGGGGAAAAGCAAATTTTACGTAGATTTATTGTTTTCATTAAATTTTAAACAAATGGAGGGGACATTATATTCCCACTTCCATTTTTAACAATCTCACTTAATGCTTTGATGATACTGCATACTCTATCCCCCTTTAAAAAAAATGAAAGATAAAAAAAAGAAAACATGTAAATCCTTTAATAATAAAGTTCACTGAAACACTTAGTTCAAGGGTCTTATCCGAAGAAATAAAAAGCTTACGAGAGAGGGAGAGAAAAGCAATGTATGCCCTGGTATCCCACCTAGTTAAAGTGGAGCCTTGTGTACTACTGATATAAAACTAGTTGGACAATGATCTAAAATATTCTCGAAAAAATATAATGAAACAGATCAAAATAGTTACAAAGAAATCCAAGATCTGTAAAAAAAGAAAAATTGCCTCAAAGTTGCATTTTTTCGCCTGACTTGGGACTCCCTTAGGTGTGGGGCCCTCAGAGATTGCCGACCTTGCCAATCTGGACCAAGTTACTCATTTTTTCGTAACTGTAAATTGACGTGCAACAAGTTTCTTTGTTAGAACAACATTTCATTTACATGCAGTTTGGTACTTTCAACTTTCCTAAATTTGTATTATTTGTTTCATATAGATAAATTAAATAATAATAATACTAAAGAAATTTAAGTATAATAAAGATTGCTACCTAGTAAGAAATTTTATGGCAGGATAAGTATTTTTTCACTTTTTGGGGAAAAAGATTAATTTTATTACTTTATTTCCAAAGTTAGTAATCAAAATGTTATGAAAACAATTGCTTTGATAAAATTGGGTCCAAACAGCAGTCTGCATAGTTAGAGACCTTTTTAGTTTTTAGAAATGTATCACAACTGTCACCAACAAAAAGCCACAATGTTTTGTTACTGAAAGGGGTATTGCTGGATTTTGCTTTGAATTTATAAACAAACTAATAATACATTCAAATCCAAATAAGAAGATAGAAAAGAAGGATTTGGAGCTTTTGTTTTTTACTTTGTAATGCTCCATGAATGAAACATTTATGTTGGTTTTTATGTTGTATATTGAAAATGTTTTAAATTCTTTAAAATTCTGGAAAGAATCTCAAAATGTTTTTGACCACAGACCATAGAAAAGGGATATTGATTATGACAGAAAGTATGTAAGGTGTATGTGTAAAAAAATGTTGTGAAGTTATATATTGAGAAAAATTTGATTAGATTTTGGTAGCTATTTTAACATGGCTATAGTTATATGATGTGAAATTTCAAATTAAAATATTCTCTAATTAGCATGTTTACTTACTTATTTCTCTTATTATCTATTGTAGAGGAGAACCAGAGATTCTTTATTACAAGCACTTCATGACAATCTTCTTGAAAGAACTCTTGATTTTTGTGGTTTTTCTATTCCCTCCGAAAATAACAAATCTGAAATTATTGGCACAAGTTCTGGATTTTTTGATTCTGTGCGTAAAGCTCTAAGTGGTCGTAATCGTAGTCATTCAGTTGAATCCAATCTCGCTCACAACACACCAAAGCGCTCTTCTTCTAGAGCAAGTAACAGTAGTTTAACTGGAACTATAACTGGAGATACAACGCCATCTGTAAGTATGATATTTATACCATTATTTTATTATGTTTTTACTTTATGAAGTTTCTGTGTTCTTACAGGGCTCACACTCATCCTTAAATGCTTATAAGTTCTTAGTTTTACATTTAGTCCTTTAGCGTCTTTACAAATCCTTATATTCATGCCCCATTTTTAAAAAACCTTGTTTCTTTATTCTGTTCTTAGTTAAAAGCTTCACTCATTATTAGGGCTCACTGATTGTCTAAAAATGTAGGCATTGGCATCAGCAACTGATGTTTACTGGGACTTTAAAAAATAGGTCCATCAACATTGAAAAAATCTAAATGCTGATGTTTTTAGTAGGAAAAAAAATTAGACTCTAACTTGCTTTTTGCTTCATAATTTAAAGTAAGTACAGTATAGGGCCACAAATCGAGTAACAACGATCCTAATTTTGTTCTGGATTTCAGAATAGGACAAATTGCACATCGTGACTGAAAATTTGAACATGGTAGAAACTTATTCAACGATCTGCCTAATGAGCATTTTAGGCACTTTCAGTGCCATAATTTTATAATCCCAGAAGATCAAATATAGACAAAATATTCAACATATTTCAGATTTTAGCTTAACTAAATATTAAATACTTAATATTAAGTATAGTCTAGCAATTAACTAAAGACTTTTACTGCAGTAAAAATTGTAGAGCTAGTGCAGGACATGCTGAATTCAGGTCATATGTTATGTGTAAAGCAAATATATATAGATATATACTTCATTCATTAAACTATCAGAAATGATATGTTCTGAATTTTCATAGCATTGTGCCCTGATTTTGTTCTCAAGCTATTATTAAGTCTGAGCGACCTTTTTTCAGTTTTACTCAAACAAATTTAACCTGCGACTAATAAATAATGATAACAATTGTTGCTGCAAAGCACCTTTCCCTGTTTAATTTCAAATGATTTTTCAGAAATCAACTGTCAGTGATACATTACCTATCTGGAACTTATCTTTTATTTGCTTATTTTTCATTTTTATTGAACAATACTATGACTAAGGTAGATTACCCATTTTAAAGACTAATTTTAAATTTAATTAAAACAGCATCCTTAGTTCCAAAGGGCAGAAAGTTGCTGAATGTTTTTGTTAGTATGTGTGCAAAATTTTGTTGATCTGAGACTGAGTAAAAATCTTTAGTTGCCTCTGGAACCATTCATTTTAAAGAGTTTCTTTAATTTATTGTTTTTTCAATACATATATATATATATATATATATATATATATATATATATATATATATATATATATATATATATATATATATATATATATATTTTTTTTTTCAAATAGCAAATTCGAATCCTTAGTTCTAATAGTGCCTAAAAGTTGGCATATGGTATCCCTAGTGTGTGTGCAAATTTTTATTGATGTGTGTCAATGGCTTCAGTTACATCTGGGACTACTCATTGTACAAAATTCGTTACTTTTATTTTGTTTATTCAATGTTTTTTTTTAAAAGAAATTAGAATCCTTTGTTCTAATAATGCCAAAAAATTGCCTTATGTTGTTTGTTAGTATGTGTGCAATTTTTTTTTTTTTTTTCAATGTAATATCTGCAGTTGCGTGTGGGGCCATTCAGTTTACAAAATTTCTTGAATTTTATCATTTTTTCATTGTGTATATTCGTGTGTATATATATATATATATATATATATATATATATATATATATATATATATATATATATATATATATATATATCAGGAGCGAGGCGTGACTTAAAGCGTCAGGTATCGTTAACTGACAGGTCTCTAATCTAATATACCATACCATATGTTTCACTGGCAAACAAAATGTTTTCATAATAATTAATTTTCGCAAAATCATTGCTTATTCAACTTTACTTTTTGAAAATAATACTTACTTTCATATTTTTAGTTGGATATTTTAAAATTATAATCAGAAAATAAAGTAAAAAAACTATAAAATTATAATATATAGTTACATTCTGCATTAGTTATTTGTATGTGTAATGAAGTCTTTGGGTTCTAGCAGCCTAATTTTTCCGTACATGTACAAAAAAAATCTTAATTTTCTCTTAAGGATGCTAATATTTCCTTTTTGATTGATATCAATGAAAGATTATTCAGGCAATTTGCACATTGGGTTGAAACGAGAGGGTAAAAAATACAACCATACACACATATATGCGTTTTTCACTTTTTTCTTTGAAGAGAAAGTTTACTTAAGTTCTAAAAGATGAAATGTAAGTCTCTTTTCCCCATGGCAAAACTACTGTTGCAAACAATATTGTCTCCAACCCGTAAGGCTCATATTGGTGCTATTGTAAGATAACAAAATATTTTTCTAACCCCTGCCCCTTCTATTTTTTTATTTTTTTTTTTTTTAATGTTACGCACTGAAAAAAAAAATGAATGAATGAAAACAGAAAAAATAAAAAAAGATATAAATTGTTGTTTCCAAAGAGTGATGGGGGCTGGGCACTCTTTACCATTTCCTTCCCAACCCCCACAATTGGATCCGCTAACTGAGAGTTGCGAGAAAAATGAAAACGCTGTAAATAGCGTTGTGTGATTGGCTGAAATTGTTGAAAACCGTAAAAACTTGTGCACGCACAAGCGATTCGCTTAGTTTGGGGAATCAAATTCAATGCCTTATTATTTATTCAAACGATGGCAGTACTAGAATGAAATGACTCTTTAACCTTTAGGAACCTGGCAGTACACATGTCTAGTTTAGAGGACGGGGTTGAAATTTTCACTTGAACCCCTTGGAGCCGGGGATTTTTTCAAGGTTTCATACGTCTGGTACGACAGTTTATACCTTCTCTTTTCAATGTAAAAGAAATCTGTGGTTAAAATGTCGTACTACCGGGGTCAAAAGAAAAATTTCTATATGAATGTCGCGGATCCAAAAGGTTAAAAATCATTGTTTTTCGACTATTTTGAGGACATATTTTTTTTTAATGTAATTCTTCCATTGCAAAACAAGGTTTGCCCTCAGGTCATCCGCAAATCCACAGATGACCTGAGGCTTCACTACATATATATATATATATATATGTGTGTCTGTGTGAGCCTGGGTGCTCCAGTTAAGTGTTTCAGTGCTTCTAGGAGGGGTTGGGTGCATCTTAATGACTCAAAATCACACAGCAATAAAGGGTCGGAAATGCTTTCCGAACATGGTAAAATTCAAGATATACCGGGAGTGTTCCCGACTGTTTTAATTCGCGGCGCCGAAGATGTAAGGTGTGCATTATAACCAGTGGGAAAATTTTCAAGCACTTACTTTGATCCATGTACCTTTTTACTTTTTTACATGTATTATAATAAATACACTGAAGTGACAAAAGTCATGGGATACCTCTTAATATCGTGTCGGCCCTCCTTTTGCCCGGCGAAGTGCAACAACTCGACGTGGCATGGACTCAACAAGTCGTTGAAAGTCTTCTGCAGGAATATTGAGCCATGCTGTCTCGATAGACGTCCATAATTGTGAAAGCGTTGATGGGGCAGGATTTTGGGCACGAACAGACCTCTCGATGGTGTCCCATAAATGCTCAATGGGATTCATGTCGGGCGATCTAGGTGGCCAAATCATTCGTTGGAATTGTCCAGAATTTTCTTCAAACCAATTGCGAACAGTTGTGGCCCGGTGACATGGCGCATTGTCATCCATAAAAATTCCATCGTTGTTTGGGTACATGAAGTCCATGAATGGCTGCAAGTGATCTCCAAGTAGCTGCACATAAGCATTTCCAGTCAATGTTCGGTCCAGTCGCACTAGAGGACCAAGTCCATGCCATGAAAAAACAGCCCACACCATTACGGAGCCACCACCAGCTTGAACAGTGCCTTGCTGACAGTTTGGGTCCATGGCTTCGTGGGGTCTGCGCCGCACTCGAACCCTACCATCGGCTCTTACCAGCTGAAATCGTGACTCATCGGACCAGGCCACGGTTTTCCATTCATCTAGGGACCAACCGATATGCTCACGTGCCCACGAGAGTCGCTGCAAGCGATGTCGTTCTGTCAGTAAAGGCACTCGAGTCGGTCTTCTGCTGGAATAGCCCAAGAAATCCAAATTTCTCCGCACAGTTCTAGCAGACACGTCCATTGTACGTCCCACATTGATTTCTACGGTGATTTGACGCAGTGTTGCTTGTCTGTTAGAATTTACGACTCTTTGCAGACGTCGCCGGTCTCGATCTTTAAGTGCAGGCGGTCGACCACTGCGCTGTCCATGGTGGGATGTTATGCCTGAAATTTCATACTCTCGGCACACTCTTGACACAGTGGATCTGGGAATGTTGAATTCTCTAACGATTTCCGAAATGGCATGACCCATGCGTCTAGCTCCAACTAACATTCCGCGTTCAAAGTCTGTTAATTCACGTCGTGCGGTCATCATCACGTTAAAACCTCTTCACATGAATAACTTGAACAGAAATGAAAGCTCTGTAAAAGCACTGCGCAGTTATACCTGTTCTATGCGATGCTACTGCCATCTGAAAATTTGCATATTGCTATCCCATGACTTTTGTCACTTCAGTGTACATTGAAACTTCGGTAACTCGGCTACCTCGGTAAGTGAACAATTATTTTTCCAATGGTTGGTTCAATTAGTGAAAACCTCTCTAATTTGGCAACAAATTTACAGAAACCTCTATAAGTCAACATCCACTTACTATTTTAATCCAAATTTTGCTGGAACTGATACTCTTTCACACTGACTATTTTTGAGAATTTTGCATGTTCTGGGTCCTCTAATACCTTCTTTTTCCAAAAAAGCTCTATTAGAGCTTGTACCTACAGGAGTCAGCCACCATATTGTGTGCTTTTACTACAGTCCCAGGGCTAGAAAGGTGCTGGAGAAATGTATTCTCTCTCTCTGGGCATTCTGCAAGAGAACTCTCAGACACTTCTTACCAAGGACAGATTCAGAAATATTTCAAGGGAGAGGCGATTGATTTTTTTTTTTTTTTTTACTTGCCCATTTTTTTCGCCATGTATTGACACATTGTTGACACATGATGATTGCAAATGTTTTGGTCTTCCATTTCGAAAAATTTCCAGATCAGAGCCCCGAATCCCTATACCCTTTCCCTTAATATCATCAAAGATTAACTAAAATTGCCTTTTTTGAACTTCAAAATCAAGAAACTGCTGGAGAAGAGAGGGCCGATCGCCCCTGCCTTGTAACCGCCCTGGCTTCTTACTCGCTCACACTTGTTTTTCAAACAAGTGTGGACAGCACTTTTCTCTTTAATAGAACTAACTGACCTGGAGCTCTTATCTCTTTTTAAGAATCATCGATTTATTCCTAATGAGGTATTCAAAATTGTCCTATTTATTTTAATATATTCTCTTTAAACAAAAAATAGAGAGAGAAACGAAGGGAAAACAATTTACTGATTTTAATATGTTTAATGTGGATGATAAGCACTAGTAATTAAGCAATATAGAAAACACTACAATAGTTGGAATTACAGAACCTCAGTAAGTTGACACCCGCTTAACTTGACCTATTTTCGTGGTCCTTTGGGGTGTTGAGTTTCCGAGGTTTCACTGTATTTTTCACTTCTTTCTATTTCTTTTCTTTATGGTACTTTACGTGTACATCACCACTTAGGAAAACATTTCCTACTCTGCATTGCTAAATGATTTTGAGTCATCATTATGCACCCTACCCCTCCTAGAAGTTCTGAAGCACTTAACTGGGACACCCTGTGCAAAAATATGTTTTTTCCCCCAACTAAGAAATTGGAATACTTAGTTCTAATAGTGCCAAAAAGTTGCCATACTTAAAGAGTGCAGTTTTTTATGTGGGGCAATTGCTTCACTTTTTTAAAAAATGTTCAAAAACCCATAAAATTATCGAATTTTATAATGAACGGCCCCAGAAGCAGCTGCAGATATTAACTCAAAGCAACAAAATTTTCACACTTAGTGGCAATAATATAGAGCAACTTTTGTGCAATATTAGAAATTTGACATTAAAAAATGTTTTTCAGAGCACACTGTTGGACATAGTTTCATGTCTGGATTGACCTCACTTATTTTTATGTATTTTGTTAGTACTTTATGTACTGTAACCTTTTTAACTTTTCCTGTTCCCAAGTGTATGATGAGCTCTAGTTTAATTTGTTGAGTTTCATTTCTTTCATTTTATTTACACAGTCAATTTCTTTCTCATGTGTATCTTTTGCTCTTGAGATGATACCAGAATGCATAATTTTTAACTATTAACTTTTTTATTTGATTTCAGACATTAAGAGCACAGAGTTCACAAATTTTGGATCCATTATCAACTCAAAGTCCTATAAATAAGTATGTGTACAGTAAGATTTCATTTTCAAAATCAGTGTTAAGCCTATTTTATATAATTTTTATTGTTTTCCTCCAAACCTAAATGTATAGTTTAGTTTCCAATTGAATCAAGATTACTTTTAACATAAATTGCAATTTTGCAATGCTCTACCCATATTTGCCAAATCATAAAATTTGTCTAATAGGACATTTTTCAAGAGGTCACAGTGACCTCTTATCGAGGTGCCATTGAACTCAAAAACAAGGTAGACGCAAACCATGATCCCTAGCAACTGACTGTTCTGTTAGTAATGTTCAGTGTATTTTGCCTTTCTGATTCCTCTAAATAACGGGTCTAGTTGCAGCTCCATCATATCCTAAGTTGCAATCAAAGTGTGAAACCCCTAACTTCTTCAGACCTAAATTTAAATTTAATGAATAAATTGGCAGACTTTCATGAAACTATAAAAATTCACATAAAATTTAAAAGAAGTCTTGGGGCTAAGCTTCCATTCAACTTAAACTATGTGCTTGTGTCTCAAATCCAAACCTAATGATTCTATAGCTTTCAAAGATGTCTGTTTGAGATCTTCATGCATTAAAACTGAATGCATATAAATAATTTTGTATGGTGTAATTTATATTTTTTGTTTGAAAACAAATGATTATAAATATTTGACTATAAAAAACCATTAGAATTATATTACTTGATTAAAAAAGAGAGGTTAACTTTTAGTTCTTTTGTAATATATGTTTGACAAATTCATTATAACTTGAATTTCAAATTAATAGATTTACATGAAATGTTTTGATGTTCAGTTAAAAAACATATCCTTTTAATAGTCATATACGTCTTGGTAAAAGAACAAACAGCAATCCAGAGACCCCTGCTTCAAACTCTAGTACTCCACCACCTCTGCAGCCAACAACATGTGAATCAGATTCTTCAAGCATGAACAGTTTTGAGCTTGAAAGGCCTATAGCACCCGAAGATTCTGATACTGGTATGGAAAGCATGTCATCTACAGATGCTCTACCCTTACCATGTTCATCACTTATACAGCCTTGTTCTTCCTACATTTTTCCTGAGAATGAAAAAAGTTAGTTTTGTGTTCAAGTATTTTTTGTTTTCAACTTGTTAATGTCTCTCTATTCTTCTTTTTTTTTTTTTTTGTTGTTAATCATGTCGGCTTTTATTTCCATATGTTGTCAAAGCTTGCTGTAGCCTTATGTTTATGCACACACAAAAAAAAATATTTTATGCACACTCATACCTTCATGAGTCTTCTGAAATTTGTATCAAATAAATTGTTCAAAATATTAATTACATTTTCTTAAGACCTTCATGTTTTAAACATTTGCTCATTTGCTTTTAGATCAACCTTTAGAAGATCTCCACAACAGTATGGCAGACATGGAACTTGAAATAACAAAATTGAAAATTGAGAAACTGAATCTACTTAAAGAAATATCAGTTAGTATTTTCATTTACAAGAAAAAAATGTTTCAAATATTTAATACTTTCCTTAAAATTTCTTAAAAGTAATATTTACTGTATTTTGTTTTTATTTTTATGTATGCATTTGATGAAAACTAGGTTAAATACTAATATAGCTGTAGATGTACTATAGAACTTCGATTTATTATTTTCCATGGGGTGCAGAAAAAAAAGTGATGAATGTAAGTTTAAGTCCGAACATGAAGAAAGCAATGTTTATGAGTTACATGCATTGTTATACAGACCAAATTACTTTCCAAGCTAAAAGAAATGAATTGAAGTTATAAAAATTATTCTGTAAAGCTTGTATAACAATACTGTTGGGACTCAAAAAACATGTTCTTATAGACAGGTTATCATTATAGACAATTTGAACATTTATACAAACATTTCTGCAGTATATAAAGTCCAGTGCATGTAGTATATTGAGGGTTTTTATATTCAATAATCTAACTTGATCTAAATAATTTAAAATTTATGTAATCCAAAGTATAAGAACAAAATAACAGGTAATTTAACCATTTATCAATTTTAAAGTTTTATAATTAGTTAAGATAAAAATTTAAAACGTTTTCAAATACTAGACAAGGACATTTTTTACTATCAGCATTAAAATGATTTTTTTGCATTAAAAGTTTGGTGAATGCTATTATTAACTTCACCTTCCATATTTTTTCTCTAGATGTCCACTTTAGTTTTTCCCACTATAATTTCAATATTGAGCAATATTTCAATGTGGCTGTGGTTGACACAAAAATTCCATATTTTTCTTCAGTTTCAACTTGTTTAAATCCTTTATTAATTAGATGCCAGTAAAATTAAGCTTTTCCCCCCAATCGTCCTAAATTTTCTCATCTTTGTACTTCTGCCTTTATTATCTCCTATTTGAGACATAGTTTTGAGGGTATAAAGAGCTGCAAAATTAACTAAACTAGTTTTTGCTTTTGAAAAAAATAAAAAGCAGACATTCTTCTTATAAGCAGGTGCACATGAATTATGATTATCGCAGTAGGCAGATTGAAAATACATTAGGTAAATGAGAATTCTGCTGGGACAAAACAAAATATCGTTATTGACAGGTTTATTGCTATAGGCAGTATTTTTATACGCAGATTACACGATACTATATATATATTAAATCAGTAATTTTATTTTAGGTTTTGTCGCTTATTTTTTTAATTAAACTAAATTTTTTGAAGCTGCAATATTTTTCTGATCCATTTTTATGTGCACACATACAAGTTTGCACAGTCTCAAAATCCTAAGGGAGTGAGGGGGGATCCCCTTTCTCCCTTCCAAAAAGAAAAACTCAAACCTATCTGCTCTAAATAAAAATTTTAATATTTTGAAGCATAAATTAGAAAATTTATCTTAATGATTTGCTTTCTCCCTTTCTAAATAATTTCCAAATATGCCATGGAAAGGTTGCCTGAAACATTTCTATCTATCTTCAGTTTCTGATAAATGTTTGGAAAATCCTTATTCCTAAAATGGTAACCGATAGAAAAACCGATTCCATTACAGTGACCATTGAAAGGTCACAAAAAGCTTGGAAAGGGGGGGGGAGTGAGTTTATGGACTTCTAATTTTTTTCAAATGTATACATAAATATAAATATTGAAATTGAAGTATTAAAAATGCATTTGTAAACTCTTTAATGACGTTAAGGTAAGGAATATGATGAATAATTGATAGGAATATGATACAGGACTCTCTACTGGAAAGGTTTCGAATTTGAGGTCCTATAAACACAAATGTAAGCCATCTTTGATGATATGAAAAGAAATGAAGTTCAGGGCTCAGCCAGAGAAATTTGTTTTAATTAAAGTCCTAAAATGCAACTTTAGGTTATTTTTGATTATCTTAAAAGAATTAATCCAGTTTGCAGGCCGCTTATTCCCCATAAAGTTTTTTTAATCAAGTCTTAAAGACACATTTGCAGGACATCTTTGATAACATTACGAAAATTGATAGAGTTCACAACTTTTCCCCGGATTTTTTTTAATCTCAAAAATATATCTTTGCTGTTAAGGGAAGGACCCGCAACTCGGACTTTCATCTGCAATTTTTCCAAAGCGATATTCAAAAACGTGATTGTTGGTCATCATTAACGCCCCCCCCCCCCCCCCTCGCCGTCCGGAATTAAGTCTTCATTTAGTTCTGTATTGTTTTTTTTTTTTTAACTTTTTTATTTTTTGAAATTTTTATTATTTTTTTTTACATATAGGTGTCCCCTCCCTCACATATGATTCTGCCACCAACCTCCTCCCAATATGGTTTTGCCCTTGCGTATGTGTACTGTTTATGTGCACAAGTCTCATTTCTTTCTTCCAATGATGTTTTTTACGATGGATTGGGGAGGGATTAAGATGAAAATATTCACTCTTGTGCGTGGTTCAGTTGACCAAAAAAGAGAAAGGCAATCATGCAAGGAGTTGGGGCACTTTCATGATAAGCAAAGATCAAGATATTTTTTGTTTTTTGTTGCTTAAGAATAAAAGAGTTGTGGGTATTTTCAGTTTGTATTCCACATTACTGTACAAATGGAAAAATATATGTATACAAATAACTGATATATATATATATATATAATATATGTATATATATATATATATATATATATATGTAGCTTGCAAAATGGTTTGACTTTTAACCTTTTTATTTTTTAAATTATTTCACTGTTAAATTGAAATTGAGTATCACAGAAATCTATGCACACATAGATACAGTAGAACATCAATAAATATATAATCAATAATATAATAAATTGGAACTCATGTCAGAGTTTTTCTTTACCGAAATTAATTCGACTTTCTTTGTATAAAGTCTGTATTTTTAGAAGTTCGTTGTAGTTTCTTTGTTTTGATTCGTATAATAGTTCCTCATAAAGTACGCACAGTACCTTAGATATTTTATTGTCTTTTTCTTGATGTTCAGTAAACAAAAAGAATAAAAAATTGTGAAATTTTGTTAAAAAATTTTAATGTTCATATTGCAGTACTGTTATATATACACATTGTATCATCACTTTATTTGATTAAATGGCATATTTTTCCCTAAACATTGTTTTCTTCCTTATTTTCGAAAACCTAAACTGCCTATAGTCACAATTAGTTTGAAATTGTTGATGTTCTACTGTATTCACTTAAAATTATTGTAGTGACGTTATAATTGCAAGTTTATAAAAAAAAAATCTTACTCAAAAAATCATATGAAAAGTTGATTTTGAAGGATTTCATTTTTCTGATTAGAAGAAATGTATTTATTTTGATGTTTTATATTTATAGGCATGCCAAATTGAGATGAAGAGGCTAAAATCAAATGAAATTAAATTATCAACAGAACTATCAATAACAAGACAAGAAAATAAACGTTTAACTGCTACTCTAGCAAGTTACCAAAATGGACATGATTCTGTTGTGTGATAAGCCGGTGCATCTAACAAAGTATAAAAACTGAGAATCTTTTAAAAGAGTCTACAATTGTCTGTGTATATTAGTATAGAGCTTGCTTATGTGAAACATTTCCCAGCATGTCCTATGTAAGCAGGTTTTACATTGTTTCATCTCAGGTAAAGTTCCTGTCAACATTTGAAACCCAGAGGCATTTTCTTATCATTTCATTAGATTTCTCTCTAACTTTCATTCATCTTGTTTTATATTTAAAGAGCACTAGTTATTTCTTTCTCGTGCAAAACATGTGCAATTTCATTGTTTTTCAAATCATTCAGTCTTTCTTTGAATCTTTGTTACATTTGATTTTGAATGAGGCTTGGCCTCTGAAATAAGTTGTATTTATACATTTTTTCATGAGCACAATGAATTTTATGTGATTTAGAACTCTAAAAGAGTAATAATTTCAGACTTAAAAACATCATCCTTTTATTACTCATTAAAATGCTGAAGAATGTATGTGCAAAAATAAGTGTGTTTAGAATTTGAAAATATTCTTTATGTAATGAAGTGGCAATTTCCCTTTAAAAATGTTCAGAAACTTCTCTTTAAATGTTAGCAATTTTTAAAGAAAAAATCACATTTCTACACAAGTCAAATTACATTATCTTGATTCTGGATCAACCTCAATGGACACTCTAGGGATAATATGAAACAAAAGATATTTCTGGAAGTTTTTTTTTTTTTGTAAAGGAGACTTCTGTGTTTGGACATGTGAGTAACATTTCTAGAGAAAAAGATTTTAGCTTGATAAGGGAATGAAGGGGGAGTGAGAAAAATAATTATTAGGACTTACATAAACTTCTCTTAAATCTATGCAAGGTTGTTAACAGCATTAGATCTTTCAGGTAAAAATATTTTAAATTCTTTAATGCAAGAAAATAAAGGTCAGAATACTTAGAAATCATTAAATGGAGGTCATTATAGAAAATATTTTTAAAAATATTTAGCTTTTGAAATCAGTTTCTTTAAATGTAAGTATATACTCTTATTTCTTCAATTTAGATTTTTTGCTACCTTTCTTACCATTTTTTTTTTAAATCTAAAAACAGTAATTTAAAGAAAACTGAAATATTTTATTTTATTTTTAGTTTAAACTTCAAACTCAGAAAATTACTCCACTAAAACGCTTTAATATTTATGCTAAAATAATTGTGTATAGCTTTCAATTTCTGGTAAGAAGTTTTAAACTTTAACCAAACAATTCCACTATCGGGAAATTTTACCGTATTTAATTAAGTATAAAATATTTTGTTTATTTATTTTAATAGTGTGCAAAGTCAAAAGAAAAGTTTTTCAATACTTTTAAGGAATAGCCATAAGATCTATGAGTTGAAAAGATAGTTGTTTGCCAAATAAAAACTGTTCTTAAATAATATTAATCAAACTGGGAAAAACAAACAGAAAAAATTGCTTATATACAGGAAAGAATTCTAAAAAAAGTTAGTGCTGCTTATAAAAACTTATCATTTTTAACATGTTTTCATTATTAGTAAAATAAATGATTCTATAATAACTCAGTGTAAACCTCTATGAAAGTATTTTAAAAAATTGAATTTGTATGCATTAAAATTTGTAAAAGACAGAACTAGTTTCAGAATCTATTCATAAATGAGAGTATATGTTGTGCTTGATTAATGTATAACTTACCAAATTTATCCGGCATTGTTATTTCATTGAAATTTGAGAAACAGTAGAAACGTTGCTATGTTATTTTTATAGAATATGTATCTAATATAATTATTTATGTAGAATTAATAATTTAAAATGTTTCACTGTCCCCAAAATATCCAAAATGTTCTCATTGGCTCGATATGATCTTAACCCTCAAAATCAGTTTACTCTTTTTCAAAACTACTTAGCTAGCTGTTAACATATGAAAGATGGAAGTGAGCTTCTTTTTAAATAATTGAGAAAATAGTAGTTCAAAAACCTGTAGCAACGAGCTTTGTTCAGAGAAGTTGAAAAGAAAATGTGTGCCTATGTATAAAAATATAAAGCCTGTACATCCTAATTAAGTAATTCGTTTAATTCATTTTAATTTGTCTTTACATCATGCTCAGTCTGGAAATCAAGAAGAGGAAAATATATTGTGAGCAGCTGTGAAAAGTATTATAATGATCAGGTCTTAAAAAAGAATAAGATTCTTAAATATAGTAAATTTACTCATTTAGTTAGTCATCATCTGTGGTTTATGAATTAAATCTCCTTCTGTTAACGTACCTGACTTTTTATGGTTTAATTATACTTCATGATTTAATCAACTGCGGGCAAGTCGAGATTTATTGTGAATTCTGTATTAATTAATAACATGATGTCATGCGTGTTTTATAGTGAGAGTTTGGTTTTTGTCTCCACTTCTTTCTTTGTTAGAAATTTTATTTTTCTTTAAAGAAGGAGAGGATGTCAGATGTAGATGATAAGCATTCAATGCGATTGTTTTAACTAAAAAGTATATGATTTTATTTATTTATTAAATAAATTGAAAGCGGTTTTAATGGATATTTATAGTACTACAATGAAACTTGATTATCTTTAATTTGAATTGGAAACTATATTATAAGGTGACATGTAAAATACAGTGCTATGAATAATATTTTTCCTTATCTTTTTATAATAAAAAGTAAATTTTGCTCTCTTTTTTCTTAGTGACTTAAAAAAAAATGGCCTTACAACTTTTTCCTATTAATTTAACGCTTTCTTTTATTTCCTCTAAATTGTGTAAAATTTTTGTACTTGAAATGTGTTATAACTTTGTTTAATTATACATATAAAAAATACCAATGCATAAGATGAGTAAAAAAATTTACAATGAAAATTGATTACAATACAGATAATGATTTAATGATGTTGAAGAAGTATATTTCATGAACAATAAAGAACTAACCAACTGCATTAATAGCATGAGCTAGACAGCCTGTCAGGTTTATCTTTTATTTTTTAAATCAATGTTATTATAAAATGAATTTATTGACTAGCAGCAACCTTCAGATATTTGAAATATGTTACTTGGTATAAAGTAAGTAGCTAAGATAGTGCAGATATTAAGAGGGTTTTTTTACTTTTACATAATCAATTTTAGCAAAACTTAATTTATACAAAAATTTGAAAAAACATTATCAATTGAATACTCACATTTTTCAGATGCAATGCTAGTGAAATATAAATTGACCTTTATTCATTTGGAAGCTACTTGTTCTGTCTGTTAAACTTAATGTTGCTTCTGCAATTTGACAGTATTAAAGCACTGAACTTTTTACTATAAAATAATTAACACCAAAGTTATGACTGTTAAACTGTTTATATATACAGCGTAAAATATTAAATATTACAACTTCTTGAACTTAAAAAAGATTGGTTGAAGGGCGCATATCAATCAAGTTTTTAAGTGTTTAGTAATAGATAATTAAGGCAGGATACCATTTGCTCTGTGAGAATATTGGTGAGTGTTTCTAAGTAGCAACTTAAATATAATATCCACAAAAATATTAACTTCAAAAACTTATAATAATGTTGAACATTTTATGAGATCTAATGTAAGATTTTTTTTATTATTATTTGTTTTATATGAGGACATTAAAACATAAAATAATTTAACTGGGGAAACAACAGTTTACAAAATGATTTATTTTCTCCCTTTGCTTCAAATTTAATGTCATTTGAATTGAACTAAAAATGCTTTTTTTTTTTTTAATCACTGATTTAAAATGTTTAAAAGACTTACTGCTGAATAAACTGCATCAAAAATGGTCAAAAGAAGGATTCTACGATCATGCTGAAAGTGCAGTAGTTTAAAACTTAGTGTAACCAATGATGCATCTTGTTACAAAAATGTCCATTTTTAAATACAATTTCATGCTCTGTTAATACCAATTAACAAATCATGCATTAATTGCCTTTGGTAAAAAAAAAATCTTGTTCTATTCATCATTCATTTCAGAACATTAATGCATATGAAATCTAGTCTATAGTCTAACCATTTGTTAAAAAGAAAGATATATATCTATAAAGAAATTAATATGAATATATATTTATGATAAAATATTTTTACAGACTTTGGGAAAAAAGATAGCAACTCAGGGACTTTTGTCTATTTTAAAAATACCAATTGAAGTTACAATATAAAATTTATTCCGTATAACATTTAGAAAGTTAAAACACTTTAAATTGATTTATTATCACTATTACAGCACTCTAGCAAGGAATGATCTGCTGATTGTTGTGTGAAAATAAATTTAAATTAATAGTTTAAATATGTATTAAGGAAATGCCTCTTAATATGTATGTTAAGGAAAAATACTTCACATTTAAAATAAAATTGCAACATTTTAAAATTTTACTTAGTGGTTTTTCTTAATTTTTTTCACTTTCTGGTAGACAAATGCTTATTAGTTTAAAATATGAGAAAAGAATTTTAAAAACTTTCGGGCAGACACAGTACTTTCACTACTTTAATGCTCCCAAATTTAAAGCACAGGTAGTTTTTTTTTTTTTTTTTTTTTTTTTTTTTTTAGGGGGCTAAGTACAATATATCAGAATAAGAGAAATGACGAGAGATTATAATAAAATACTTTATTATTTGGGTGTGTTGTTTCATTGTTCTGACCTAACCTGGGGAATAGAAGCTTTTTATAAACTCTTTAATCTTTAGCATATCCGTTTCTGAGCTCAATCTTGAATATAAACATTTAGAAAATTAAAACAAAAGCTGATGCTGAAAGTAGTTTGGGTGAAAGTGTCAGCGAAAATTGTGATTACATATTCCTGTTGACATTTATTTTCCAGATAAATATGTGAAGTATTTTTCTTCTGGTAATCACATGTAGAATTTAAATGAAGTTTTGTAGCAGTTTAAGATTTATAATTCAACTTTTATCAGGAAATCAAATATCAATTAGTCATCTGTATAATGATCTCACCAGTTATTAACATAAAACAGCGTCAGAAACGTCAACTATATATTTCATAAATTATGACTGCTCTTTGTTGTTCTTGTTAAGCATTTTGTCTGTTTTACCCCACTGTTATAACTGAAATGTAAAAATATGAGTTACATGTGATAAATGGAATATTTATTTAACATACAATGAATACATTTTTAGCAATCCAAGAATGTACTTAACATTTAATTATTTAAAAATAGCTATGGAATAAAAATTCAGTAGCAATTCACTTACTTTGCATAAAAGGATCAAAGTTATTTAATGTTTCCAGTTTGCTAGGGGGGGGGGTGCACTTTTTCAGTTAATATAAATCACATTTTATTCCTCTTTCTTTTTACTCATTGCATTATCAGTGTGCAGCTAAAGTTGCTTAACTGTTGTATTTACATCATTAGAACAATAAGATGTTAAGTTTTACTGTATATTGTCAGATTTTGTATTTATAGATGTAAATGAATGTTTTATCAAGTTAGCACATCTTTTTTCATGCAACTGCCCTATGATCATTAATTACTTTTGTTATGTAGTTTTATACTTCATGTTGAAACTGTGATTCTTTAATTCATTTATGTTTCATTTCTGTATTTATTTCCTGTTTCAGTATATTTATTTTGTTCAGTGTGAAGAATTTGATATTGTTAAATACTATGACAAAGCTTATTAACATTTTATCTGAATTTAAAAGTTTAAGTAACATTTTTGCTTATAAGAGATCTAATATGCACCCGTAGTGCATCAAAATGTTTTTCATAATATTCAACACTAAGTTTTAGCAAACGACACAGTGCACTGTTGCTGTAAAATTAAATTTTTATTGAAGCATTGAAATTAAATTATAAAACAAAAAAAAGGGAAAATATTGCATTTTTGTTAAACTATAAAATATTTTTTTAATAAAACTAATTACCTGTAGTAACAACTTGTACTGTTATCTAGTGTTATGATATTATTTTCAGTCTTGTTTTTCTATTTTACCTTTGGTTTTATTAATCTGATTGTTGACTCTTTACTTTTTATTTTCCCTACTTAGTAGCCACTTAGACTTGAAGGGTTTAGATCCGTTTCTTTTGTACGTTTATCACTTTGTAACTATCCCAAAAATCATGGCACTCACTCAACTTAAAGGTGAAGCTTCTAATTTTAAATTTTACAATCATAAAATTTACTACTTATAATGATATGCTGGAAAAGAAACATTCCTTAACTGCCATAAAACATTTAAGTATATACTTGATTTATTTTCATATAAAGTGTAATAGATATTTTTATGGTTTAGCTTTGTTACAAGTATTTCACAAAACTAGCTCTTTTATAAGTTGAGAGGTTTCTTACTCTTTTCTGCATAAATGTAAATAACTTTGATATGTATACCAAAGTTTTGTTCTGCAACTTTTTCAGTGCAGGCACATTTTGAAATATGTGATAGATTAATTTTCTAATGCAATAAAGGTGCTTCTTGTACAAAGCTGATGAAAAGATAGTCTGTGTTTAATGCACAAAAATATTTATTATCTAGAGAATGGCTTGTATTTCTCTTGTAATACGTACATTGTTTTGATGTAAAAAAGATGGTGAAAATAAAATTATTAAATTTCATTTACTTTGCTTTTATAGCTGGATGGGCAAAAAAAAAATTCATTCCACCTTTTTTTTTTTTCAAATATTCCAAAGAAATTATAATTCTTACAAATCAGATGGAAGTCGAATAAGTGGAAAACATTCATATGTAGCAGCTAAACCTGGACTATTCTATTTATTTACACACTAGATTCCTGGTGCTTAAAACCACCATACTGATAAACCACATGCATTAACCTATATTATGTTCAGTAATTAAAGCTTGAAAAATGTTTAATTACAAAAATTACAAAAAAAAATGAATCATTGAAATAAATCATTTGACGAATTACTAGTAAATTTTAAAAATTATTCTAATGAAAGCAAAAGTTTTGGTGTCAGCCATGAAATGTAAAAGTGCGAAGTTTACTGATCAGTTTCTGTTTTGGTAAAACTTAGTTTCATTCTTTAAAACCTAAAACAAAAATTAAAAACTTGAGAATAAAATTTTGAAAAGTCAATGCAAAAACAATTAGAGAAAAAAAAGAATTTTAAATTCAGCGAAACAATAAAAAAGAATATATAAGTCCTAAAAATGGAAAATTAAAATGAATACAGAAGCAAAATAATGATAGCAATATATATTACAAATTGAATATAAAAACACTAGAAAGAGAAAGACAGAAAAAATACAAACAAACTCAACTAACCTGGGAGAACATGGGCTTTTAGAACAACGTTGAGACTCGCGGGATCAAAATTCAAATAAAAACAGCATTTAACTATACTTTTTTATTGTTAAAACCATGACGTTTTATAATTTATACATTAAAATTTGCTTTTAGGCTTGAGTGCGATGCCCCCCCCCCTCCCCGCCATAATTGAGCTTTATAACACTTATAATGAAAGCATTCCTACATTTGTTCTCTAAATCACGTTCATTGAGGTGTCACGTTCATTGTGTTGGAAAAACTACATTTCTTTTGTATCGAACCACAACTACTTTGTAATAAATGTAGTTATAACTACAACTGCAACTACTTTTTTTTTAAATGTAGTGACTACAAACTACTTTTGAATTGTAGTCGCTACTTTTTAAAAAATAAATAAATAAAAAGCATACACGGTTTGAGGATTGACCAAAAAATTCGAAAAGTGGTTTACATTAATAAATTAACTCATTTGAATATGGAATCGAACCAGGAATTTTCTTTGAATTTATTTGTTACTTTTTCTTGTTGTTCCTTCTTTTCTTTTTTTTTTTTGCTAAAAATTGTCCTTTTCAGATTTTTTTTTCCCCTGCAATTTTTACGAATATTCGCCACAAGAAAGGATTTAAAAAATGAAAGATTGAAAGAATTCATACTTCTTTTTTTTTTTTTTAATTCTTGCCAGGGAATATTTAGGAACATCAAAATTATTTGAAGGAATATAAAAATTATGATGCCAAATAAACCAATGACATCGAACAGATAGAATGCATTTTTTTTTTTTTAAAACGATGTATCTAAGATCAGCTCTTATTTTTATGGGTCTTATTTCTCATTGCGTCCGCTGCTGCACTCGTGCAAGATTTGCACCAGTCAGAGTCAATTAAACCTTGCTTTTTTCCTTCGTTCTATCTTTTTAAAATTTTTTTCATGTATTTATTAATTTTTTTAATTTAAAAGTAGTTTCCTGAAATCGCTACAAACTACTTTTTTTTTTTTGTATCACGCTACTCACTACTCTACTTTTTTTAAAAAGTAGTGCGCTACACTACAAACAACTAAAAAATGTAGCTACTACAGTAGTTTCGCTACTTCCGACCACTGATTGAGACAATGCAGATAAAAGCGCTTCATGCATAGGCGGATTTAGGACAGAAAACCTAGGGAAGGGCAAGGGTTTTTTTTTTCTTTTTTTTACTATCTGCTACTATTACAACTCCCCCCCCCCTAAGGCCGTTTGATTATAGCGTTGCAAGTTTATGTGCCAATTAACGTGTACTAATAAAGAATCAATACATGGACATCTACAATGGGTGAGGTTTTCTTGGTTTCGTTACTAAAAATAATTTTACCTTGATAATTTTCAAGATTTATAAAATATAAATTTGAGCATTTTACTTCATAAAATCATTACACACAATAATTATAAAGTACTTATAACGTTATTACTGTCTCTGTAAGCCTTTTGAAACATGCTTAGTTGAACAGAATTTGTACTTCACAATTTATAAAACTAATAATCACCTCGTTTCGTTTCACTTTATTGTTAATTGATTGATAAATTCAAATATAAATCTCTCACACGTTGCGCTATTACATGGTAAAGTCAAGATATCTTTAATAGCTTTTAAACATTAGGATAGAGGTCATCGTCATTCGACAGCACTTCTTTCTTCAATTCCTCCGCTAACACTTTTATTGCATATCCTTTGTACTCCTACCCGAATTGAGAAAAACATTTCGTAAAATTGCCATTTCAGCTTTGAGAAGCGGTTTATACAGCTCCAAAGCTGAATAGGAATCGACGATATTGCCGACAACAGTCCTTTAGCTTGAGGTGATTTGGGATGCCTTAGGACATCAGCTGTAGTACTTAAAACAGCCAAAAGGACTAAAATTTCTTTGAACAGACAAACGGCTGTTGCCCTGCTTGCCCATCTAGTATCACTTAGGCTGTATGTGTATTTCATGTGATCCAAGGCGTCTTAATCTTCATTTCCTTTCGAAGTTCCCTCATTTTTGAGCAAGTATCAGGAGAAGAAAAATAAACATACAATGATGGTAAAACATTAAAAAAGGAGCAACTTATATCGTTACTTTTACATGCATTAACGATTACAAGATTTAATTTGTGTGCCAGACAGTGCACATACATTGCGTAAGGATGCTGGCTCCGAACTATCGTTTGCAGTCCATTATTAACGCCTGACATGACACTTGCTCCATCATAAGACTGTCCTATCATGGTAGCATTGTATTCCAATTTCTTCCAGAAATGGCAATATTACATCGGCAAGCGATTGCGCCGTCCGAGACTGAGAAACATCTTTCATTGCTATAAGCCTCTCTTTAATTTTATTGTTATGAAAATATATAACGCAAATGCATAGCTCCTGAACTTTGTGGGACTTGGCTTCGTCCACCATAAGAGAAAAACATTCTGTTTCATTAATTTCTGCTACAATTTTACGTAATACTTCATCGACTACAATTGCTAAGATTTCATTCTGTGTAGAATGACCAGTGAGGTTAAAATACCGCTCATATTTATCTTTAAAATTTTTATCGTACTTGCTGAAAACTCATAGAGTTCCAAATAATTGACTTTATTATTTGACTGTTCATCATGACCTCGGAAGGGCATGCCTTGCCTAGCCAAATAAAGCAAAATATCTAAATTTGTCTTGAAATAGTCCCTATTATCAAACACAAGTTTTTTGTGGGATTCAGATACTTGTACCGCCACCGATTCTGTTGGTTTTTTTAAATTGACCAATTTTGCCATATGAGCTTGACTGACTGTATGCTTTTCAAGTTTGTCCCCAATCTTCTTCCAATTATTTAATCCTTTTTGGGTCATTCCACGTCAAATCCGCCTAAGGCTATGTGCCGTCATGTCTCAGGTTGTGTTCAATATTTTTTTACGGATAGATACCCATGAGATAAACTCAAATTATTTTTTTTTTAGATTTTTTGAATAAAAATTTAGGGTTGTAGAATTTTTTGAAATTTTGATTTTCTCAGAATTTTTGCTTTTTTATTCTTGGTATGCATTTTGAAAAAGCTTTATAACTTCCTCATTTTTCATTCAATTAAGCCAGTTTACGTATCATTTTAAAGCTAATTATTTTCTCCTTCAATATTAGTGACAAAAATGAGATTGTGAAAAATAGAATTTTGCCAATGGTCGTCTGAAGTCAGATTTTGTGTTTTTTCGATTGGTATGTTCAATAGGTCATATCTCCGGAGTACCAACTAAGAACTGCCCAATTTTTTTTTTCAGTAATGACAACATAATATACTTTTTATGTATAAAAAATTAGGAGGGTGTTTTTCGTTGTTTTGGAATAAAAAATTCAAGTGTGTTTTTTCAGTTGGTATGATCAATAGGTCATATCTCCGGACTACCAACTAAGAACTGCACGCCACTTTTTTTCTGTTATGACAACATCATACCCTTTTTATGTATAAAAAATTGGGAGGGTGCTTTTTGTAGTTTTGGAATAAAAAAATCAAACGTGTTTTTTCAGTTGGTATGATCAATAGGTCATATCTCCGGATTACCAGTTAACAACTGCGCCAATTTTTTTTCTATAATGAAAACATCGTAATGTTTTTTATGATCAAGATATTAGAAGGGTGTTTTTTGTTGTTCTGAAATTTAAAAAATATATTGAATTTTTGAAACAAATTTCTTTGAAAATCAAGTTTTCGACAAGTTTAAAAACTCCGTAAAATTAAAAAAAAAAAAAAAAACTATGCTATCACAAGGAAGACCACGACATGGCAGCTGAATGGCATTTCTTTGCCACGAGTCATGGCAAGAATGCATGCGATGGAGTAGGGGGCACAATAAAACTGTTGTATATTTTGGCAGAGTTCAAGAATCAATCCTGATATAGTCATATTACTGTTTATTTACAAGAGAAACATATTAAAAAACACCGGCCTTTACACAACGCAAACAACAACGAAGTTAGCAAAAATGGTACTGACGAGAAAGCAGCGGCGGCGCCAAAGTGCGAAAGTCCGCCAAAGGTCTGCTATAATTGGCGTGATATCGCCTAAACTCAACACTTCTTCCCGATATCAAGGCCAATTTACATTTCAACAATTTTTCATCTTAAAACATCAAAAATGAACAAAACTAATAAACATATTATGCACATGACATGAAAGTAAAACAAACTTGAAATATTAAACAATTATTTCAAAACAAAAATGTCAATCTAAGTTTTGTCCATTTTGCTCAGTCCAAGTCCACTGCGTAATTTCATAAACGGAACACTTGTAAGTGGTTTGGTCAAAATATCAGCAAATTGTTCTGATGTTGGAACATATTCTATTTTCAAAATTCCTCGATCCACTTTCTCTCGAACAGAGTGAAACCGCACATCAATGTGCTTTGACCTTCGATGATGTTGAGGATTTTGAGCAAGTTTTATGGCACTTTGGTTGTCAACATACAGGACAGGCGTACCATCATATCCAACCAGCTCCTTGAAAAGCAACTTGAGCCAAACAAGTTCATTAGCTGCTTCACTAACTGCAACATATTCAGCTTCAGTTGATGAAATTGCAACAGAATGTTGCAAACGAGAATACCATGTGATTGCTCCACATGAATTCATTGAAACCATACCAGATGTAGAACGTCTGGTCTTTTCATCGCCAGCATGATCAGCATCACTGAAGACTGAAAATTCTGTCTGCACTTGAGACCTATAACAAAGACCAAAATTGCTTGTACCACGTAAATATCTATAAATTCGTTTCACATGTTTCCAATCTTCTTGTGTTTGTTTGCACAAGGCTCTAGAAACCAAATGCACAGCAAAGGCTATGTCCGGTCTTGTAGCAACTGCAAGATACTGTAAGCAGCCTACTGCCTCTCTGTAGGGAACATCAACAGTGGTAACTTCTTCCTGAGATTTAGTCGCATTTACATCACATGGAGTAGCGAGGGCTTTCGAACTTTCTAACCCAAATCTTTGAAGTATCTTTTCAGTATACACACTTTGAGAAATAAAAATATCACCACTTTCTTTTTGTTTGATCTCTATTCCTAAAAATGATTCAAGCGGACCATCAGTAATTTTAAAGTCTTCCTTCAGATCATGAATTAAGTTTTCTATCTCTGAAAAATTAGATCCAGCAATAAGTCCATCATCTACATACAAAGCTATAATTAACAAAGATGAACCTTCTTTCCTTGTAAACAGACAAGGGTCTGCATGAGATTGTTGGAATTTCAATTTTTGAATTGCTTGAACAAAACGTCGGTTCCAACAACGAGGAGCTTGCTTCAAACCGTATAGAGAGCGAACCAGTCTACACACACGACCCGAACCGTCATCAAAGCCTTCCGGTTGCTTCATATAGATCACTTTATCAAGATATCCATAAAGAAAAGCAGTTTTCACATCAAATTGATAAAGAAACAATTTTTCTGAAGCAGCAATGCTAAGTACAGTCCTCAAGGTGTCAAATCTGGCTACTGGAGAAAATAAATCATCAAAATCATAGCCAGCTTTTTGGGAAAATCCTCTAGCAACAAGCCTTGCTTTTGCCTTCAGAGGGGATCCATCAGAATTTGTTTTGATTCTGTACACCCATTTGTTGTCAAGTATTCTTTGATTTTTCGGACGTTCAGTAAGCTCCCAAGTTCCATTTTCTTCATGAGACTTCATTTCTTCTATCATTGCTTCTTCCCACAATTTAGATTCAGATGACTTCACTGCTTCCCTATAACAAGCTGGAGTCTCAATGCCTGTTAGAGTGCTGACAAAAAGTACATAATTTTCCGAGAGAAACTGGGGTCTCCTGCGTGTTCGTTCAGGATATCTTCTGTCAAGATCAGCTTCTTTTTCTTCTTCCGGAAAATCACTTTCATCACTTTCTTGTACTAAATTTCCATCTTCATTGCTCATTCGCACATTTCTATTTTCTTCTTCTGAATGCATGTCACTACTTGTGACTTCAATAGACAATGGCTTACTTGGCAATTCATCACAAAACATGACATTACAGCTTCTTTCTACTTTATTCTTCGAAGGTATATATACTCTGTATCCATCATAGCCTTCGTAGCCAACAAAAATTCCTTCAACAGACTTCTTATCCCATTTTTTTCTTCTTTGTCGTGGTTCATAAACAAAAGTTCTGGTTCCAAATATTCTTAAACGTTTCACGTTGAAATTTTCCGTCTTATCATACCACAATTCATATGGAGTTTTATCTTCTATAGGAGTAGGGCCTGTATGATTTAACAAGTAAACGGCTGTGTTACATGCTTCCGCCCATAACTTCTTCGGCAAATTCTTTTGATGAACCATAGCTCTTGCAGCTTCCACAATTATGCGTATTTCTCTTTCTGAAGCTCCATTTTGTTCTGGTGTTTCAATCATTGCAAAACGCAGTTCAATGCCGCGTACCTTCAATAGATTCTTCACCAAATGACTGTCAAACTCAGTTCCAGAATCACACAATAATTGCTTGACATCATGCCCAGCAGTCTTAGCTTCATTCAAAAAAGTTTCAAGGCAACTTGGGACTTCGGTTTTTGACTTCAGAAAGAAAACTCGACGGAATTTCGTAAAATCATCTTTTAGAACCAGCATGAACCTGGAATGACCAACGGAAGCTTCTTCCATGGGGCCTGCAAGATCAGCATTTATCTGTTCCGCAGGTTTCGTTGGCCTTACAGTTCGAGAATGAAAAGATTTTCTATGTGCTTTTCCGTAGGCACATCCTACACAAAACTCAGAGTTTTCATTTGACATAGAAATCCCTTGTCTTCTGAGATATTTTATGCAATGTTTCTTGTTCTGATGGGCCATTCTTTCATGTATTATTTGAAGAGTATCACTTGTATTGGAAATAAGAACAGTTGCTGGCTTTGAAGGATTCTCAGCAAACATTTTCATCAGAAATAAACCAATTTCAGATTTTTCTCCAACAGCAACGAGTACATTTTCCTTCTTTACAAAGCAATAATTATTTTTAAATTCCACTTTCAATCCTTTTCTTACAGCATGAGAAACAGAAAACAATTGGTATTTTAACTCAGGTACATACCATACATCTGTTAGGTAATTCTTCTGCCATTTGCCATTTACCTGGGTTTTCACATTAACTTCTCCAGAACCATAAGCAACAAGCTTCTGACCTCCTGCAGCATTGACAACTTCCGGCACAGCAAAACTTTTAAAACTTTGAAATATAGAGCTGTCAAACGTCATATGCTGGGACGCTCCGGAATCAATAATCCAACTGCCAATTTGAGAATCTGAACAGGGCATTGCAATACCAGAGGAAGAAGGAGAATTTTTACTTTTGTTTTGAGGACAGTTGACTCTTTTATGTCCTGTAACTCCACATTCAAAACAAACAATATTAGAATTCACTACCTTTCTATTTTGATTTTTCCACTTCTGCTTTGGTTTGTATCCCTTTCCTTTTTCATTTTTGTTCTCATCCTTTGCCGAATTCGGTGACGGCACCTGCCGTTTGGGTTGAATTTGTAACGCTGTACTTTCACCTTCCTGTTGTTCCATTTGTTGCTCAAAAGCACACAATCTTTCTGTCAACAGTTCAATAGAACGATCTTTCAATGGTATTCCATCCCACACAGTTTTAAATGCAATATAATCTTGTGGTAGCATCGATATAATTCGGAACAATAACATCGCATCAGGAACAGTACAGTGAAGAATACGATTCAGTTCATCGTTAGCTTCGATGAAAACATTTTGAGCACGACTTAAAAATGATGCAATACTTTCATTTTTCCATTCAAGACGAAAGAACTCAGTCCACAAGCGATCGAGCCGATGCGTTGACGATTTATCATAAATCGCAACCAACTTTTCATACGCATCTTTCGCTGTAGTACACGTTTTAATGTAATCAAAGTTCGTGTCATTCAATGACTGAGATATGAAAAGCAACGCTTTTGCATCAGCAAGTTCAAACTTCTTTTTATCCTCTTCAAAATCGCTGTTGTCTTCATAGTCGAGCGGTTCCGGAACTGTGGAATCTCCGCTGACATAAGTAAGTAAATCGTGCGTTCTCAACAGTAAACAAATGGACATTTTCCATCTAGTCCAATCTTTAGCCGTTTCAAGTTTCTCAATAGTAAATTTATAGTCCACTGGAGCCATAATTCCACTGTATAATCCAAATCGAACAGTCGGCACAAAAACAAAATGGCGCAGGTCACTATAACTTTAAAATGACGTAAAAAATGACTATTTACGCAGTCGAATCGTATCTGGCGGCCATAACCTGTTGTATATTTTGGCAGAGTTCAAGAATCAATCCTGATATAGTCATATTACTGTTTATTTACAAGAGAAACATATTAAAAAAACATCGGCCTTTACACAACGCAAACAACAACGAAGTTAGCAAAAGTCGTACTGAGGAGAAAAACAGCGGCGGCGCCAAAAGTGCGAAAGTCCGCCAAAAGGTCTTCTAGAATTGGCGTGATATCGCCTAAACTCAACAAAAACGTCTTGCAATAAGAGCAAGTCTTCAAAGAACTCTCGAAGGACAGATTTTAAATGCACATGATCTATTTCAATTTGCCTCTCAAAACATAAAGGGGATACAGATGTTTTTCGTTACAGCAGTGGAAGTGGTTGCAAATGAAGATTTTTTAAAGCAAAGATATGAAAGAGCCTTAATAATAGTAGGCAGCAGAGAGAATTACTTCTTCACTCCATTAGACACGAAGGGTATATTAGTGAAGAAGGTTTCTGTGTTTGAAAAAACTTTTGTTGCCACTGTCGGAACATCGTAGAAATAAAGATTATTATTCATGAAATTTTTATGCTTTCATTTGATAACAAATTATAAAATGTTACGTAAATTTCAGAATAATGGAAACCAAATATAAAATTTTTCTAACCACCAAGAGCTCGCGAGTCTTTCTTTGTCAAACTATGAATAAAAGTATATTTAAAGACATTTCAGTTTACTTTATCGTAATTCCTATCGGTTGATGGAGTGGCCAGCAAATAATTACTAAGGAGTAAAATAATTCTGCTGCGACTTTTCACTACCAAAGCATGCAAGCAATAGAACAATATAAAACTACCATCACTTGAATGTAATAAATAGGGTACATTTTCATCTGCTTGTGACGTGTGATGCTGAGTGAATCTCAAATTTAAGTTTCAAAATTTGATTTTAAAGTAAAGTTTTTTGAAAAAAACATGTTAAACACTGCTCGACATTGAAAATGCAACACCAAGAAGGAGTGGTTAGAAATTGATGAAATTTGGTAAGAAGACAGAGACAGCATGGAACAATAAGTGATTTTTATTTCAAAATAAATAAGCAAAATTTAGAGCGAGGACGGCGTCGGCTCAGTAAGAAGTAGGACCACCGCGGACAGCGATGCACGCAGAAACACGTCTAGGCATGGAGTCAATAAGCCTGCGGATGGTGTCCTGAGGGATGGCACTCCATTCCCTTTCAACCATTTGCCACAGTTCGTCCTCTGAACGAGGCAGTAACAGGTTCTGCAAACGGCGTCCAATCACGTCCCACACATGTTCGATTGGTGACAAGTCAGGAGAGTATGGTGGCCAGGAAAGCATCTGTACACCTCGTAGAGCATGTTGGCTGATTCGAGCACTGTGAGGCCGGGCGTTATCCTGTTGAAAAATTGCATTTGGCAGACCCTGAAGGTAGGGGATTGCCACCGGCCGCAGTACATTATCTACATATCGTTGGGCCGTCATAGTGGCCCCGAATACGAACTAGAGGTGATACGGAATTGTATGCAATAGCGCCCCAAACCATTATGCCACGTTGTCGCGCTGTGGGGCGTTCCACAGTTACTGCCGGATTCGATCTTTCTCCACGTCGACGCCACACACGTATGCGATGACTATCGCTGGACAAACAGAAGCGGGATTCATCTGAGAACACTACGGTTTGCCATTCTGCCATCCACGTCGCTCTGGTCCGGCACCATTCCAAACGTTGGAGTCTGTGCTGTGAGGTCAATGGCAGTCTTCTTAGCGGGCGCCGTGATTGCAGGCCACGTGCAACCAGTCGACGGGAAATGGTTCTGGTCGACACAGGAACATCCAGGGTACCTTGCACGTGCTGCAGAATCGACGTACAAGTGACTTGCGGGTCCGCCACAGCTTGTCGGTTAATCCGTCAATCCAAGCGGTCTGACGTCACTCTGGCTGCACCTGCACCCCTCAATGTGGCTACACTTCCTCTTTCCAACCATCTCCGACACAGCCGATGCACAGTGCTTGCATCCATGTGGGTATCAGCTGCAATTTGACGTATGGACCAACCTGCCCTTCTCAGTCCGATCACCATACCCCTTGTAAAGTCGTCTATATGCTGGAAGTGTCTTCGTTGAGGACGGCGTGGCATTTCATCCTATCACACGTATCCTTCGAGACAAAAACCAAATTTCTCCGATAATTAGTCTGGCAGAAAAACCAACATGAACATAGCCCACTTTTCAACTTCATTCTCTTATATCTTACTTCACGTGCGTCGGAGAGCTGCGCATTTCATATCATTTGCATAACTCAGTGACGTGCGTCTACGGTAAAATTTGCATGAATTTCTGACCACTCCTTGGTGTTGCATTTTCAATGTCGAGCAATGTATTTTTATTTCAAAATAACAAAAAAACTTCGTTCTAATTTCTTGATCATAAAAACATCATGATGTTTTCATTATGTAAAAAAAAAAAAAAAAAATGGCGCAGTTGTTAACTGGTAATCCGGAGATATGACCTATTGATCATACCAACTGAAAAAACACGTTTGATTTTTTTTATTCCAAAACTACAAAAAGCACCCTCCCAATTTTTTATACATAAAAAGGGTATGATGTTGTCATAACAGAAAAAAAGTGGCGTGCAGTTCTTAGTTGGTAGTCCGGAGATATGACCTATTGATCATACCAACTGAAAAAACGCACTTGAATTTTTTATTCCAAAACATCAAAAAACATCCTCCTAATTTTTGATACATAAAAAGTATATGATGTTGTAATCACTGAAAAAAAAAATTGGGCAGTTCTTAGTTGGTACTCCGGAGATATGACCTATTGAACATACCAATCGAAGAAACACAAAATCTTACTTCAGACGACCATTGGCAAAATTCTATTTTTCACAATCTCATTTTTGTCACTAATATTGAAGGAGAAAATAATTAGCTTTAAAATGATACGTAAACTGGCTTAATTGAATGAAAAATGAGGAAGTTATAGAGCTTTTTCAAAATGCATACCAAAAATAAAAAAGCAAAAATTCTAAAAAAATGAAAATTTCAAAAAATTCTACAACCCTAAATTTTTATTCAAAAAATCTTTAAAAATTAATTTGAGTTTAACTCATAGGTATCTCATCTGTAAAAAAATATTGAACAAAATCCGAGACCAGTCGGCACGGCTGACTATTTAAATTAGGCGATTTGACGTGGAATGAGCCTTTTCAGTAATAGTCTAAGATCCCACCGCAGTTTATCTACACTCATAGCGTACACTCATGACGTATATTTCAAATTAAAGCTGATTTTTTTCTGAACGTGATGCACTATGTCCGCCTATGTAAAAGTGCCCGAAACCTATAGGCAGCCTGGCCTAAACAGGTCACATGAATGTAGTATTTCTACACTCATAGCGTACACTCATGAGTCATATATCAAATTGAAGCTAATTTCTTTCTGAGCGTGGTGCACTAAGGCTGCCTATGTAAAAGTGGCCGCAACCTCTAGGCAGCCTGGCCTGAAGTTTAGGGTCCAAAATTTCAAATGGTTATAAAAGGCGGAAAAATCGGTCGATTCTTTTGCTTTTTTTACTAAAATTATTCTTAATGTGAGTACTTTTTCGAAAAAAAATTGATGAACTTTAATTTCAAAAATTGCCGATAGGGGGAGCTTTAGACTTTGGAGCTAAAAACAACTACTTTTTACCGTTTGTTTTCGTATTTTCGCAATTGATTCAAAGAGTTAAAACTCTAAATTAAATTTTGAGCCCAAAATATCAACTAATTTCCGGTTTTTAGCAATACTCGGACCAAACGTCAAAAATTGTGTTTTTCTGCTTTTTAACTAGTCCTTTCATGTAAAAAAATTATTAAAATCACCTGATAATGTTAAAATAAAATCATATTAACCCTTTCGTAACTAAAAAAAAGAAAAAATAATTTTTTTTTCCAACATTTTTTTTTACCCAGAAATTTTGTATTTTACAACTCAAAAATTGTGCATTTAATTTTATTTTCACATTATTAGTATCGCCAGATGATTTTAATAATCTTTTTTACATGAAAGGACAAGTTAAAAAGCAGAAAAACACATTTTTTGACGTTTGGTCCGAATATTGCTAAAAACTGGAAATTAGTTGATATTTTGGGCTCAAAATTTAAGTTAGAGTTTGAACTTTTTGAATTAATTGCTAAAATATGAAAAAAAAACGGTAAAAAGTAGTTGTTTTTAGCTACAAAGTCTAAAGCGCCCCTATAGGCAATTTTTGAAATTTAAGTTCATCAATTTTTTTTCGAAAAAGTACTCACATTAAGAATAATTTAAGTAAAAAAAGCAAAAGAATCGACCAATTTTTCCGTCTTTTATAACCATTTGAAATTTTGGACCCTAAACTTCAGGCCAGGCTGCCTAGAGGTTGCGGCCACTTTTACATAGGCAGCCTTAGTGCACCACGTTCAGAAAAAAATTAGCTTCAATTTGATATGTGAGTCATGAGTGTACGCTATGAGTGTAGAAATACTACATTCATGTGACCTGTTTAGGCCAGGCTGCCTATAGGTTTCGGCACTTTTACATAGCCGGACATAGTGCATCACGTTCAGAAAAAAATCAGCTTTAATTTGACATATACGTGGTGAGTGTACGCTATGAGTGTAGATAAACTGCGGTGGGATCTTAGACTATAAGTACATTTTCTCTTGAGTTGGAACAAAACCATACGACAAGCAAAACAGAATACACTGTCTGTGCTGACGCTATACTCAAGCCAATCAAAATTATCGTAATAGCAAGGACTAAATGTGCGATTTGAATCTGCTATATTTGAGGAAGGGTAAGAAATCAATTGTGGACGGGCTGGGCCTGTTTCTAAATTTCCCAGATCACAAAGAATATTTTTTATGCACTCAAGCATGGATCTTTGGTACTAATTAGTGTTTTGTCATTCACGTGATTTACATTATTTTTGATGATGAACTTCTAGATGCACCAGCTGGATCTCTGGTACTAATTAGTGCTTCGTCATTCACATGATTTACATTATTTTTTGATGATGAACTTGTAGATGCACCAGCAACACCAGTGCAGTTGCTTTGATCTTTATTAAAAAAGGATCGAATGTCTTCAGACCTGCCCATTTCAGCAGTTAAATAATGAATTCATGCCACACAAAAAAAAATCAAAGCACGGAGTATATATAGTCTTAAAAAAATACAACCACTTTCTCAACTATTCGGTGAATTTTATTTTATTTTTCTGGGTTTAAAAAAATTTCAGTAATATAAACTTGTTTTCCTTATTCCTTTCTTATTTGGGATCTGGAATAATAATAATACGCTAATGTAATTACTCATGTACGGATTTATATTATCATGAATTAAAAAAATATTGTTTGAAGGCACTAAGTAAGCAAAATAAAAATACATCGAATTATGAGAAAATGTTGTTCATTTAAAATGAGTGACGCGGACTACAGTGCTACACATGATATTATTATTGGTACATATAGGTACATGTTTGAGAAACAATTCAAGTTGTCGAGAATAAGGAAAAAATACTGCGCGTTAAAGAGAAAAAAAATCATTAAAATTCATTCCGAAACATCGAAAAATTTGAGTTATCAAAGTTCAAGTTATCGTGAGTTCACTAATTCGTTCGTGGAGTAAATCGCGCACAAACAGGGAATCTACAGTACATATCATTTTCTCAAAAAGGGAAAAATATGTTTCAAATTTTCGTACGTGTTTATTATTCTTAAAAAAAAGCAAATGTGTCAAGATTCCCCCCCCCCCATAAATCCGCCCATGGCTTCATGTGATCTTTGCAAACTTTACTAGAAATATAGTGCTACTACTGGTATTTTTAATGTAGAAAATAATAGAAATAATGCTTAAAATGTTTGAATTTCTATTGAATTTATAGAAAAAAATAGATATATTCCTTGCAATCCAGATTCACTTTACGCAACTTTATATCACTCTGTGCTATAACAGGATTCAGAATAATTAACTTCATTTACAAAATATCCATCCTTTTTGTATCATATTCATTGAAATTTTTATGATCTAAAAAATTATATTCTAAACAATTTTCAGCTCAATTTTCTTCGTTGATCAAACAGTTAAATTCAGTTTTAACAAAAATTTAACGTAAACAACCCTTTTCTTTTTCGACCATTACATTAAAGACAAGAAGCAAACTAACCGAAGTAGTCTCACGAAATACTTGATGTGGTGGAGTGAACCGAAGGACTGGCAGGATCATTTTATGATCCCAGTAACTGACTAAACCTACATTAATTGAGCACAAATGTCTGAAATACCTTCAAACTGCTAACAAAGATAGATGAGGGGGGGGACCAAAATCAGCTACTGATAAGAAAGGAATGAACAGAGGTGGCTAGCTTTGTTTTAATTATAATTTTCACAATGCTTGAGATCATAGAAAGACCCCCACAAGTCCTCCCGGGCTAAATGTAAAACAAGAAATTTTAAATCAAGTATTAGCTCAAAATACTAAAAAATGGAATAAAATCATAACAAAATCTTCAAGTTAAAACAAAAATAGTACAAATAAAATATTAGAAATAGTTTTTGAAAAAGGCAGAAGTTAAAACTAATAGTCAAACTTTTATGAATGAAAGTTACTAACTTGAAAAAATAAAAATTTAATACTTGGAAACAAAGAGTAGGAACATAAAACACAAAAATAGTTGAACAAAATATAAAACATTTTTACAATGTGCAAATACAATATTGTCACACAAAAATGTGCAAGTTTAATTCTAAATTTTTAAATGTTTTCAAAAATTAAGATAAGAAACAAACATAAAACGAAAGAAAACAAAAATAAAAACAATTGAATAAATAAAATTAAAATATGAAGGTTCAAAACCAAAGGCAAAACTGAAAATTGCATATGAAACTAAGTTAAAACACAAAAATACTTAACTAAAACAATATTGAATTGAAACTTGAAATGTAAAAGTAATTTAATTGAGAAACCTGTTCAAATTATATCATACTTATGCTAAAAATTCTGTCTATATTTGACCCCACTACTAGGATGAAGATAAAAATACCAGAGCAAAAAGAGTGAATAAGTTTTATCTTGCTTTACAGAAGCCTTCATTCAAAATGCTCATCATAATTACTATTTAAAGGTAATCATTTTTTTTCCACTAATTATAGTTTCATACAAGGGCGGATCCAGCTTCTGGTTAAGGAGGGGGTCATTTTCGGAAAGGGGGGGGTCAAAGTGCAATTTTTGTGCAAAAATGGGGGATTTTGGCAGTTTTTTCGTGAAATAAGTCCCAAAAATGCAATTTTTTGCTATATTTGGTCGGTTAAGGGGGGGGGTCATGACCCCCATGACCCCCCCTCTGGATCCGCGCCTGGTTTCATATTTAATCATTGGGAAATTACAGGACATTATCCATTCCTTTTTTTTTTCTAAGGAACAAATATGGTCAGGGGAATGGAAGTTAAGTTAGACCATCCTCTATCAATAAAAATTAGTATGTTGTGGCAAAGGATGGTTCCCCCCCCCCCCTTCGGATTAGTCACCGTTTTTTTTTTCTCCCTCAGCCGTAGAACTTTGCATCTACAAAATTCTCACAATAAACTCACATTTCATAAAATCGGTACTTTTCCTTTAAATATCTCCATTAATCAACATACTCCCCCAGATTCAACTCAATTTCGAACACGAGAACTACTGAGAAATAGGGGGGGTGGGGGGGAGCTATAATTGTATTCTTCACATACGTGCCAACCTTTGTCGGAAAAAAACAGTAGATTTCAGTAGATGACTCACCAGCCAACATGACTTATTTTAAAATTATTATGTTATACTTTTAAATGTCATGAACATTATATTTAAATGAAATAGGATTTATTTTATTTTATCATTTTTATTTATTTATTTGATTTAAGCTAATTAGCAAGTAGTAGATATAAAAATACAAAACATTAAAGCACATTTGTTTTAAATTTAGAACATACCCCCCAAAGAAAATAACAACAATATGAAAATCAAGATTAAAAAATAAATAAATAGTTTTAAAAAAATAAAGAATAAATTAAGTGGATATTTGGTAGTTTTTATTGAAATAACTTCCAACTTTCAATATAATTGAAATATTTATAAGAGGCAAAAGGATTGAAATCTAAAATCCTAGATGCAATTTTCGGCGAAGCACGTTCTTTGTTGAACGTCACGTGTAGAAAGTTTCAAAAAATGAACTATAGTAAAACGGGCGCCATCTGTTGAGAAGGAAGGAAAACTTTTTGATGATTGATTGAAGAAATATTCATAAATTTGAGCTTTTTTATGAGTTAAAAAAGTTAGTTTAAAAAACGGGAGAAAATGGTAAAAAACGGGAAACCGGGAAACAAGGGTAAAAAACGGTAGTCTCCCGTTAAAAGTAGTAGAGTTAGCACATATGTTTTCAGTGTTTTTTAATTTTTGTAAGTGATAAGAAAAGGGAGCTACACCCTTCTCTACACCAATTACATTTAGAGAGGTTTAAACCAAAATATCTGAGAAGAATAGCCAAAAATATTAAAAATTATTCATGGCCTACTTAAATAAGAGATAAAAATTAACCATTTGATTTTTTTTTTCTAAACTTCACAAAAGACACTCTGATGTTTATCTAAATTCATCATGAATGCCATAACTAATCCTTAGATTCCTATTTTAGCAATATATTAACAGGAAATAATTATTAACTGTGATAGCATCTTCTTACTTCTTTTGAATTTTTTCAACCATTTTTAAGTGTTTTCAAAGCTTTTAAATGTTTAGAAAATAGATCAGATTAAAAATTTTAATCCATTTCATACGGTCCAAATAATTCGAAAATTTTAATTAATAAAGGATAAATGCAAGCTTTTTTAAAGAGCCTTGACAATATTTTCATTCAAAAGGATAGTTGAAGTCTGTCCGAAATCTTCTTCGAATCCATTCAGAGTCCAGGGTGCTGAATGACGAGCATTCATGAAGCCTCCACTCTGTAGTTATAGATAGTCAAAAAAAAAAAAAATGAGCATTTTTAGCTTCCTTTTTTTTCTAAATATGTTGCAAAATTTCATTACTTAATTAAAGTATCGTATTTACATTCAAGTGGGGGAATGTGGGGCAAAGTGAAATAGTTAAGATAGTTGACCTATTTCAAAATGAACGCATCAGAAATTTTTTCTGAAAATTATTGTACATAAAGATTGAACAATGTATTTTGTATAACAACTTGCGTTGAAACATTTTTTTCATTTTTGGCAGTTATTTTGTACCTTCAATAAAAAATCAAATTTTCCCCCTTAAAAAACCATGGGGCAAGTGAAAAATGAAATATTTTTAAACTGAAAAATATTCTATTTTATCAGTAACAATAATTTTCATCAAATGAACGTGTAAACAAACGAATAAATGACTTACTAATGAAAAAATAGACTAATAAATAAATAAACAAATTAATTAACACGTGAATTTATGAGTGAATAAAATGAAGAACGAATAAGAAAATCAGTAAACGAATGAATAAATAAGTGAACTAATAGGTAAAAGAATGTAAATTAATTAATAAATAAAGATACTTACGTGATTTAAAACATTAATGCATAAGTAAACGAAATGAACTATTTCACTTTACCCCGCGTGCACTTGACAAATTACATTGAACATTTAAAATCAAAGTTCGCTTAATAAAAAATAAATAAGTATTTTACTGGATAACCATGCCCCAGACAGCCACATATCTCCAAATCACATTCTGTAGCTATCTAATGGATATCTAGGAAAATTTCAACTTTATCTAGTAGCTATCCATAGCACATCTAAATATCCAAGAGAATATCCACTAGAGGTAAAAAGGTTGCAACGTCTGGATATCTCGACCTTGGATAGCTTTTAGATATGGAATAGAGGTTTGGATAGCTGTTAGATATGCACTGGATAGCTCTCATATGTGTATTAGATATATCCAGATAGCTCTTGGATATTGTATAGTTGGGAAATAGATATACATTTTAATGCTCTTATATATCTGTGAGCTATCCAAAACGATGTTTTTTGGATTTAATATTGCCTTAAATATATTTTAAAGCTGTAAGCAAATTTACAGGTTTAAAAATCGCATCTTTTGTGTTAAAAAAAACAAGTTAGTTATAAATATCTGAATATCAAGAGTAAAAGTGTCGATATTTATAACAACTCATTTTTTAATACAAAAAATATGATTCTTAAACCTGTAAATTTTGTTACAGCTTTAAAATAAATTAAAAATTAGTATAATTAGTTATTCACAGTACATTCTTACCAGAAATTTTTATTTCATCATTATAATGAAGGTTTTTTTAGTATATTTAAAGATGTAAAAAAATTACAGGTTTAAAAATTTTTTTTGAATTGATAAATCACTTATTTTTTTATATGAAAAGTAATTTTCAAACCTGTAATTTTGTATTCAAGTTTTTGCAATAGCTATCAATCACAGTTTTTTTTCACCAAAGGGATAGGTTTTCATTAATTTTTACTAATAAATGATTTTTTATTACATACTATTTCAGATGTTCCCCATAACATCCCCCCCTCCCCCCCAAAAAAAGTATTCTTTCATTGATTAATTTTGAAATTATGTTACTCTTGCTTACACGTATCAGAACTAAATAAGTTTTAAATATTTTCAAATACTTCTTAACTTAAACAGAGCAGTTTTATTCAACTTTCTTTCTTCACGTGTACATGGTTAAATATATGTGGTGTACTTCTATGTGTATATACATAGTCCAATCTAAATAAAACAGAAAAGTGGAATAGCTAAATTTTTTATTTTTATACAGTGAAGCATCGTAATATACGTTTTTTAAGAGACTGTATGAAAAAACGTACAAATCAATGTTAATATGTATTGGAATCTGCCAGGACAATTTGAAAAAACGTATAAAAGAGAAACTTATAAACGGTGCTTCACTGTATCTAATGTGTTACTATCGTTAATGTACACCCTCTGTACATGATTCCTTTTGTTTTTTCTTACAAATATGTACATGACATTTATTCTTATTTAAAAAAAAAATCAAGACTATGGTTTAAATACAGTTGAGCCCGCGTAATGGAATAGCCCTTTTGCCACGAAAAAAAAAAAAAAAAATATTCTGCTAAGCGACATATGCCATTATCTGGGGTCAAAATAATGCATAACATCATTTGGTACATTGAAAATGTATTATAGTATTAACCCGCTTTTATAAAGCGAGATATTCCTTTAACTGATATTCTAATAAGAGCGCTCAACTGTACTAAAGAGTATAATACACAACTTATAAAAAAAGTTAACAAGTTTTGATAGTTTTTCAACCAATTTAGGCATGTTTGTACTATTTTCCATAGTTTGAAAGATGAACTGAAAATGATTTAGTTGAGTCATGTACATACATTCTATTCAGTAAGAAATAACAAGCTGTACTTCTGTTCTCTGAGAGAAAGTATTATCTTTAATAATGCATAAAAAAAGAAATACATATAATATAAATTTATATTTTTTCCTGAATAAAGAGAAACTCAAGCATAAAAATCATACAGATGCTTTATTTACAGTATTTCCACACAGAAAATATAAAATTTCATTTACATAACAGAACATATTCATTAATAGATGAAAATCATTAATTTTTCAATAAATGCCTTGCTTCAACCCAGCACAATCAGTTCTGACCGCCATTTCTAACATCTGTATCCAATAACGACCTAGAATTATTTCTCGCATTATCTAAATTTATGAAAAAAAAATAAGATAAATACATCAAATAAAGATATACAACTTGAGTATATTCAGTGAGGACTTCGGCACTTCCAAGCATACATAGCACTCCGGCAGTGCAAGGGGGTAGGGGCACTCAAGTTTATGTACGCTATTGCCTTTTTCCCTTTCCGGGGACCGGTGAGGCAAGGATACAATACTCAATTATTATTAGGAATAATATATATTCTAAAAATAAGCCCTGTGGCAGAAAGCTGCCGACACTGCGACATTGTTGCAGTCAGGGAGACAGTGTGCAGAAAGATTTTTGTGATTGGGAGGGAAAAAAAAAGGCTAAAAAAAAGAATATAAAACAGCCACCATAAAAAAACCCTATGAATCTATAGTATTGATGTTAGCATTTTTATAAATATAAACATTTTGTGTTACTGTTAGAGGGTAGCATATATATTTATTTTTGAAGAATATTCTAGTGTTGCAGAAAGAAATTGGTTCTAGAAAATTTGTCGCAAAAAGCTGGAAAAAAATTCTGCCACAGGGAAAATAAGTTGCAATTTCAGAACATTGTATCTACAATATGAATAAATGGGTTTTTCAGCTTAAAAAACTGCAATTCAACAACTATATTTAAACTGCATGCATTAATTGAAATATAATTACATTAACAATATGGCTTTTGTTTAGATTTTTTAAAGCATAAATCACTAGTCAAACGGTTTAATTAAATGTCCTCCTTTCTTTCGATTGCCCTTAATATGAACAAGGAAGTATGAGCCAATATTTAGAAAAGTGCCAATTTGAAGTTGGAGTTTTCTGAAAAAAAAATTTTTTTGCAGTAAAAAACTAATATTGGATTTTAAGTCTAAATTGGGTCTAAATGCAAGAAAATAAAAGGGGGGAGGTCAAGGAAGTTATTTACCCCCTCCTTAGATTACTCACTTTTAAGCCGTTACAGATCTGATGAATGTTACAGATCTGATGTTAATATGAGTTACATATTTGAGTTTATGCTTTCAGTCTTCGTTAACATCTCTAAATATGATATCATTTCCTTGTATTCTTAACATAGAATTAAGATAATTATATTAAAATATATATATTAGGCAAAAAACTCAAATTTCATTATAAAAAAGCATTTCTTGGAAATAAAAATGAGCGATAAGGTTTTTAGATAAAATAAATTATGAGATTACCAAATCCAAGCTAATAAAACATTTGTTTTGTTTTGAAACAACACACAACTTCAACTTTTTCAACACACAACTCTGCTGCTTGCTTTTCTTTAATTAGTTGCAGGAAATTTAATATCTTGATCAGAAATTCAAATTTAGCATGCTAGAGCTATTACAGTCGACGCTCGTTATAACGACCACTCGTTATAAAGACTATCCAATACAACGACTGGTGGGAAAACCCAACTTGATACCAATATACTCTATTTTCTACCTCTTACAATGACCACTCGTTACAAAGACCTTTTCTGGGAGACGGAGATGGTCGTTATATCGAGCGTCGACTGTATCTAGTTATTTAGCGAAGTAATGAGAAATTGAAGCACCAAAAAAAAAAAAAAAACAATAATAATAATAATAATAATAAATAAATAAATAAAAATAAATAAATAAAATAATAATAATTAATTAACTTAATTTCTGCAGTGTCAATTTTTCTTATTTTACTAACTTCTATTGTTAGGTCATACAAACCACAAAGGAAGCAATTGTACTAAAACTCATTGCTTTTCATTTTTTAAGAACAAAAATATTCAATATATATGGCTAAAACCTATGATTTTTGCTTTTTATAATTCTGAAACGTGTGAGTTAGTTCTGTATAACATATTCGCTGTTTTTCAATGTTACCGCTCTGACTGTTACCGATCTGACAAACTGACAAAGTTTTTTTTTTATTTCCGAGTCGATCGCACTAAACTAAAATCAAACACGTGATTTTTTCACAATCTGACTTTTAAATTATATACATATTAACTAAGAAATAGGAAAAAAACTCAGCCGGTTAGTAATCACTTTGATGACCTCGTAATCGATACATGTTGGGAGGAGGGGGACTCTTTGATCAAACCATACACTTTGTAGGACAAATATTTTTTAAAACTATGTTAATAATTATCTTACGATTTAATTAAAAAAGCCACAGTTAGTAATAAGTTTTTGAGACCCATAAAATCGACACATTTGATCCCTGCTACCCCTGTTAGCTACCACAATCGAGAATTGTTATAAGAGGAAAAGTTGGGCGTCTCATTAAAACAAAGCTATTCAAGAAGTTTCAGCTTGATCGTAATTACTTTTTCATTAGTCATTTGTACTACATTTTTAGATCGTAGGACCAGGGTAACGTACCACACAATTCGTAGGACAATGTAACTGTTAAATTATATACATATTAGTAAGCAGTAGAAAAAAAAACTTGGGTTGTTAGTAATTACTTTTGATGACCTCCTAATCGATACATGTTGGGAGGAGGGGGACTCTTTGATCAAACCATACACCTTGTAGGACAAATATGTTTTTCAACAATGTTAATAATTATCTTACGATTTAATTAAAAAAGTCACTGTTAGTGATAAGTTTTTGAGATTCATAGAATCGACACATTTGATCCCTTCTTACCCCTGTTAGCTACCACAATCGAGAATTGTTGTAAGAGGAAAAGTTGGGCGTCTCATTAAAATGAAGCTACTCACGAAACATTAGCTTGATAGTAATAAACAGAAAAATTTCTATCAGGGATCCCTGACTAGTAGATGCCTGTCTTAAAAAAATTTTGGTCTTTAGAATTAATAAACTCTGATATCGAGATTTTTAGACTGTCTACATTTTCATAGTGTTTGCCCCTTAAAAACAGCTCTAAATGCTTGAAAAAATGAAAATCGGTCGGCGAGAGATCCGGTGAATATGGTGGATGCTGCAAAACTTCATATTCCAATGAAATCGGGTTAGCAATGATGAGCATACGTTTAACCGATCCAGCTTATTTCGCTCTGTCAGTGCGTGCGGTACCCACTTGTCCATCTTCTTAACCTTGCCAATCTCAGAAAGGTGTCTCAATATAGTTGTATGGTCAACTTTCATCCTGATAGCAAGTTCCCTCGTGGATACGGCTGGATCCGCTTCCACTAGAGCCTTCATCATTCATCATTCTTCACAGACGTTTTGGGTCTTCCGCGCGGCTCATTTTGCAGTGAAAAATCGCCAGTCCGAAATTTTTCGAACCAACGCTGCACTTTCCGATCGTTAACCGTATTCTCCCCAAACGCTTGGTTTATATTGCGTGCAGCTTTTGCAGCACTATTACCAAGTTTGTACTCCTTCATATAAAACTGAGTTAGTGGCACGTATAAAGTCTATTTAGTCTAATATTGATCAAAATGTTTGTAAGCAACTTGTTTGTAGCATTTCAAATCGATTGAACGGTGTTGTTAAAGCTAAAGGGGATGCTACAAAGTATTAACTGCCATTTACTTCATATTCATGCAATAATATTTTGCATAAAACTAAATATTCTAATATTTTGAACCAATGTTAATTTTATTCCAATATTTTGATTTTTTTCAGAAGTCTATTGCAATATCTAATTTATTGTTATTTTACATATTGGTTACGTTAAAATATTATTTAAGCATTCCAGATTTCAGTTATAAGCAATTTAATTGCAATAACTTAGTATAAAAAATAAATAAATGGAACATTATTGCCATTTTATCACATTTTCTCCATTATTCTAATATTTTGAATATGATGTGTAAATGATTATGTCTAATAATTAAAATCGTACAATTATGTAAATTAGTCAAACATAAGGCCTAAAATGTTACGAAACTGACATACATACTTAAATAGATACAATCTACGTGCATGGCTTTTAATAATATGAAATCGTCAAATTTTGTTAAAAAATCTAAATTTTCTGCACAGGATTTACTTAGAAGTAGATCTATAATTTTTCCGTAAATGACGCTGATTCGACTCAAAACTCGGCAAATTTGATGCCTTAACAAAATTCTACATGAAATCTGCAGAAATATTGCAGATTTCTCTGAAATTTCTTCATTAATTTGAAGATACTTGCAGAAAATCTGCAGAATTACCTTTGGAGGTTTGGTGAATTGACTCGGAAATTGAAAACTTCTCCACCGTCTGTCTCGATTGTGGTTTTTTTGAGGTAAGTGATGAGAACTGAGATAAAGGACACTGGGCTTTGGGGGGGGGGGAAGGGGGGGTCTGGACCCCCTCCCCTTAAATACGTTTTTGTATATTTTTTAATTATTTTTTTTACTACAAATAATTGTTTTTTCAAGTCACAATACTTCTATAAACCTATAGGGGAGAGGGGGCACATGTGAACAAAAATGCCATTTTTGTATTTTTTCCTTATTAATTTCAGATATAAAAGAAACAAGTGCTATACATGAAAAATCAAACATTTTTCTAATATTTTCATGCAGTTACCTATATTCTTCAACAGTGAATTCCAGCCAAAAAAAAAAAAAAGTCAAAAATATGTTAAATTTTGTTCACACCTGCCCCAGTAGGGGGGCAGTTGTAAACACACCTGGGGCACAAGTAAACACGGATACCTAAATGGAAATAAAATACACCTAAGCATATTTTTAAGTATACTGCTTATTACACATGAACAAACACTTACAATGAATATATCAAGGTATTTATTTAACGTGCTTAATTGACTCAATTCAACGAACATTGTAGCCTTCAACTTTTACAGAAAAAGTAACAGAAGATGCAGCTCGACAGGGCCGTCGCGAAGCAAGTTCGGTTGGGGGGGTGTTGAGATTAAATTTGCCGACCAATTTCCCACGTTTTGCCGACTTATATGAGCGAATTTTGATCCGTGATTTTCAAACCAATTTGCTCCATAAAGCGAGTAAATTGAGGGTGTTAAGTTTCAGAAAAAAAAAATGTAACATTGAAAAAAAAAATGCATGATGCATTATGAATGCACAAATGCACATCAATTTCACGACATTAACACTGGTTCATCAACCATATTGCTCTGAAAATTTCTAAAAAATATAGGATATAACTTCGCTTGCACACCCTGGCTTTTAAGACTATGCAGAGTTGTCGGGCGTCATTTTAGACAAAAATAAAGAACTTTTTTTGTTAAGACGCAATTTCAAGTTATTTCTGTAAGGAGCATTAGGAACTTGTTTGATTTGTGGACGCTCTTCTACAAAGTTTCGAAATAGAAGCTCTAAAAACGCATTTTTGAATGTATATGGAAAGTTTTTGATATTGACGTCCTAAAACGCAATTTAGGACTTCATGCTGACGCGTTAGGGGAGGAGTTGGTTACTCTCTTCCGGATGTGTTCGTGTGTGTGTGTGCGTATTATTATGTTTTTTATTAGCGATGACAAATTGCTATATATTTTCTTTTTGGACCTTAAATTGCAAGCAGTTCCTATTTCAAATTGGTGTTTTCCAGGTTTCTAGATCACCATTTTTTGCCTAGCTAATCTATCATACAGGATTTTTTATGCCAGTCGTAGTGGCGCCATCATTTAATTTACTTGGCAATCGATCTGGCTAGCACCAATTTGGCTAATATTACAAAAAAATGCCTAAATTTGCATTTCTGTTGCCATTTTGGAAAATTTCTCTGTGGGCCTGTGGAAAGCCTTGGATCTCAACACCAGTGTTTCTTTCAGACATCTTTCCGGGGGGCACTACACTCCCGGAGAAAGTCAACTGCCCCCCCCCCCTGGAGAAATCTCAGTTTGCACTAGCACATATACACACAAAAGAATAACAAAAGAAATAAATCAATAAGTGAAAATAATCAATAAATAAACAAGTTTAAAAATAAATAAAAGCTTTAAAACATATATCGTATTTGTGTGTGTGGGGGGGGGAGTAATCAAAGATGGCCTGCAATTGTATCTTAGGACCAGGTCCTGATTACTGAATAGGCCAACTAGGCCGTGGCCTAGGGCCCCCACAATTTAGGGGCCCCCAAATGGCTAAAATTGTTGTAGTTCAATGCCTAAATTTGTTTTATCCCATGCTTAAAATTGAAAAGATTCATTATGGGAGGTCCAAAAGAAGTATTTGGCCTAGGGCCCCGTGATATCTTAATCAGGCCCTGCTTAGGACATCAGTTTCAGAAAAATAACGGAAAAGAATTTGCAAACCTTATTTTTTTCCATTGACATCAAAAATCGCCTACAGTTGCGCCTTTTGTTTTAAAAGTGGGAGGGAGGATTTAAATTTCAAAACACTTCCAGCGAGAGTACTGAATTGCATTAATATTCATAATGTTATAAAAGTGTCTAGAATTGCGTTTTTAGAACTTCAATTTTTTAAAATTTAAAAATTCTAATTTTTATAAAAGATGGTTTATACTGCAAATTTGGAAAATTATGGGAGACGGAAGTCCGTGGACATTATCCTTTCCCTTATCGACCACAAAAGGACTTACTATTGCGATTCCAGGATTTCAATCTCAAAAATTTTAAAAGGTAAAGTCCTAAACCCACCCCTTTCTCTGATGGCATCAAAAAGCACTAAAATTGTGTTTTAATGTTTCAATTTCAAAAACTTTTCCGGGTAGAGTTCCGAACTCGAACCCTAACGTCATCAGAGACGGCTTACATTCTCCTTTTCAGGACTTCGATTTTGGAAAAATTCCAAAAGAGTTTCACAGACCACATTTATCTCCCCTATCTAATCAAACATAGCTTACAATTTCGCGTTTAGAACTCAAATTTCGACTTTATTTTCTTGAAGAGAGTTTCAAAACCTGTCCCTTTCTCAACTTCATCACACATACCAACAATTGCGTTTTTAGGAATTCAGTTAAATGTGGCAATTTCAGCAAAAAAATGTGGGGAGAATCAGTGACCCCCTCCCCCTAGTTAGGGGCCTTACCTTAAATATCATCTCAGATGACCTACAATTGCGTATTTAGAGCTCCAATATTGAAATATTTTGAGGGTGGTGTCTTGAACTTCATCCCTTACCGAACGTCATCAACGAACCTATACATTTGTGTATTTTGGGCTTCAAGTTGGGAATTTTTCTGGGGGAATGCCTCCGGATTCCCCTTAGTGTTTTTTAATATCTAACAAAATTTTGTTTTGGGAACAAACAAGTTTTTGGAGTTTCAGTTTCGAAAAATTACCGGGCGGAAAACTAAGTTTTTTAATTATTTATTGTCTCTCCGATGGGAACGGTGGCCAGGAAAATTTATTTAGGGAGGGGTCTAACCAATCATTAAGATAAATTTACGAATTGATGTTACAAAAGAGAAATTTTTTTTATAAAAGAAAGCGATTTTTTATTAAATAAGAAATTTTTAAATTATTTCGGAGAGGAGGAGAGGTTGTCAACATCCACTCCCTTTAATACGCCCTTGGCAACTGCGGATCCAGCTTTGGTGGAGGTCACTGTCCAAAAAGGAGGGGGGGGGAGTAAAATTTTAAGGGTCAAATGGGGGGGAGAGTTGATCAAATTTATCGAAATCCAACTAGCTTTTGTTTTTGAAGGAGATCAATATAAGAAAGGGGGAGAGGAAGGCAAAACTACAATTTTAGATCTCAAATTTAGTGGGAGGGGGGCAAACTTATCGAAAAAAGTCTCCGAAATTCAGCTTTATGCTATTTTTGCCCCCCCCCCCTGACCCGCTGGATTCGCGCCTATCTTTGTGCCTCTACGGATTCTCAAAGTGCCCCCCCCCCCCCCCGGAGCTATATGTCTGAAAGAAACACTGCTCAACATTTCCTACACTACTGAAGATTGGCCAAACAGCGTTTTTTAAGACTTATGTTTTCAAAATATTCCGAAATAACCCAGATCATATTGGGGAATACTAAAAAATCTGCTTTATTAATATTATCTGAGTGAGGGCTTCCTTGAACAAATTAAAAAAAAAAATCGTTACAGAAAAGTATTAAAAAATATTACTTGGAGGAACTTTTTTTTTTTAACTTTTGCTTTTCTGGGGGCTTAGTCCCCTAAATGTAAAATTCTAACTACGTTCATGCCCTCTGAATCTGACACGAGTTTTTAATTTCAATTTCCTGTATTTTTTTTATTACAGAATTAAACAGCAAAATAGTTAGAATACAGCTGACTTTTGTACATTTCGAACATGACAGAAATAAAACTTATTGAATAAAAATTATTTAAGTTTCTTAGCTATCTCAACCCTTTGTTATCGGAAAAAATAGAAAATTAAAAATTTCATAAAAAGGCCCTTTTGGGGCACAAATAAATACCATAATAACAAATAAATATGGGCATAAATAAATGTGGGGCAAAGTGAAATGATAAAATATTTTCAGTTTGCAGTGCCACTTATCAAGCAATCTTTTAACTGAGTTCCTGAACAAATAGTTGATTCCTGACAAGAAATAAGTAGTTCTAAAGATTAACGAAAAAAATTATACAAGTTATTTTCGAAATTAGATACACCTTTTGTCATCATTCGTGGTTTTTCGAAAACATTTTTCGTTAGTATAAAATGATAAAATTCTAGTAATTATAATTTTGAGCACTAGTTGAGGTCTCCTAATGTCCAGTGCAGTACTAATTTAGTTCATGTTTAAAATGTTTTGATTTTAAATGCTTGATGCAATGTGTAAAGTGCACGTCGAGCAAAGTGGATGGGACAAACTGAAATAGTAGTTCATTTCGTTTTCTTAGGCATTCATTTATGAAATCACAAAAGTATTTTCTCCTTTATTAATTAACTAGCCGGGTACCCGGCCCTGCCCGGGTTTCGGCCGGGTATGGTGTTTTAGTGACACTCGTTCATGAATTTTTCAACATTAAAGTGCATATCTATACACACAATGGCTACTTCTGTAAACAATGGCAATTTTTTCTGACTGGACAAACTAAAAAACTGTATTACACAGGGATGAAAATCTTCCGCGGATCCGCGCTTTTCCGCTTTTTGTATTTTTTCTTCTTTCTGCAATCAAAAAATTTATGTTGCATCAAGTTTAGAAAAAAATAAATAAAAATACACTCATTATTAAAATCAAGCTTAAAATAAGTTGATTTTAAGTAGTAGAGGTTGAAATTATTTCCCACTTCCAAAATAATGGAAATGTTTTTAGGATGCAGCACGATTGAAATCTCAATTATGACCTGCAAGTATCGGCAAACTATGCACTCTGTTTTGGCATGCTGCCAAAAACATAAGTTTCCTTTGTTGGAGGTAAAAATTAAGAAAGTTCAGCTAAATATTCGAGATCTTTGTCAAAAAATTGGAAAAATTATTTTGAAAAAAAATATTTTAATGTATTTAAAATTTATTAAAATAACTTAAGACAATGCAATATTAATCAGAGAATTTATTTCTTGCGATACATATGTCTAGTTCATCAAAAATTGCACCTCCCCTTCCCCCCCTTTTTTTTCTAGATTGTTCTGAATGTCTTAAAAATAAATTGTGAATGAGCAATTAAAAAGTATTTACTTTCGATTTCACAGCTCAAATTTAGAGGAAATCTTGCATGACTAATTTCGCATAATATGGAAAAAATATCTGTCTGAATTTTAAGCCGCGCAATTTTTTCCTCTTTTTTGACATTGAGCTGTTTTTATCCCTGATTACACACCTTAACCTTTAGGAGCCGGGCGGTACACATTCTGTACCGTAACTCTATTTTTTTTAGAGGACGGGGTTGAGATTTTCGCTCAAACCCATTGGAGCCGGGGATTTTTTTAAGGTTTCATACGTCTGGTACGACAGTTTATACCTTCTCTTTTCAATGGAAAAGAAATCTGTGGTTCAACTGTCTTACTACCTGGGTCGAAAGAAAAATTTCTAAAACACAGCCGGGATCTAAAAGGTTAAATACAAATGCAAGCTACAAATAATGTTTAGGTAAATTGGAAATGTTGTAAGCTTGGTACAGTGTGCGGCGAAGAAACTTGCAGACTTGAAAAGTCAACTAAGGGAAAAGTACATCATGTATCAGTTTACTACTTTGTATAAGATATGGTACCTGTTCTGAATTTTTATATTAGTTAGATTTAAAAACTACATCGGGAAGAATGACGGCCCCTGTTAATGATGCACTCATGTACCCTAGATTTTTTGCGCTCTTTCGAGCATATCGACTGATGGGATGTTGGTGATAGCAAGCCGGATGTTGTTCTCCAGGCGATGCAGGGTCCGGCGCTTGTCGTTGTAAACGATCGATTTGAGATACCCCTATAAAAAAATAGTCACAGAGTGTCAAATCGGAAGAGCGGGCCGGCCACGGTACGTCCCCTTTCAAGGAGACGTTATCACTAAACTGGTGAACCACAGCAAGTTTGTAGGGATGAAACTGGAGTTCGTTGTGAAGAATTCGTCTCAGTGTCCAATCAAAAATCCCCAAAGCAACAGCGTGTTTAAGCGCCGAACCCCTGGGAGAGCGCAAAAACGACTCCCTCACTTTTTCGAAGTTTTCTAGGGTTCTGGAAATCCGTCGACCTCCTGGGCCTCTGTTTGCCACACTCTCACTTTCCCTGAAGGTTTTCACCCACAAAACAGTCGATTCCCAGCCAGGAATGGGAACAACGGGCTGAATTTTGAACCGAGTTCGGAAGGCACGTTGAGTGGCGACCACCGAAAGATTATTTGAAAAGTAAGATTCGGCGGCGAACGCTCGTTGCTCCTTTGTCCAACGCATGGCGACAACTAAACTATGAGATAACAAAACTTCAGGACCCTCTCTTTAAAATGAGACTCTTCCCACTCCTTTCTGACCACTCGTTGCTAATTAGCATCCAATTAAAATCAGCAAGTTTCTCTGTCGCACCCTGTAAAATCAATCGCACTGGAGTCAAGTATTTCCAAACATTACACGTAAAATAAGTCCCATCATTAGTTTATATCCTTGTGACTACATTGGTGAAAACATCTTATGTACCTAACTCAGAAATTTTTTGACTATAAACGTTTTCTGTTCTCTAACTGTTGCCAAAATCAATTATCTTTTTATTTAGTCTCGTTAGCGATTATTGGCACAGATGAATCTAAAAATCGTAAGAAAGCAATAAATTTCATACTTACTCCAGAGAAGCCTTGGTTCACATTTTCATTATGATCAACATTAATATTGTTGTTACCAGGCAACAAATGCAACAATGAACTGAAAATTTAATCATTTAATGGGGAAATTAAATGAAATTTACTATTTTCCATAATAACTTTTTTAAACTAAGCTTTTTAGAAATAAATTATAGCTTATCCTGCTCTCTGTTACTGTAGCTATCTAACGGTGCAAAAATGGTTAAAATCGGTTCAGTAGTTTGGAAGATTACCCCGGACATACGGTTTCAGAAGTAGTCTTTTATGTATATAGATTCATTTACATTCTTATACTTAATTACTCGCTTATTTACTCATCTATTCATTTACATTCCTATACTTAATTACTCGCTTATTTACGCATCCATTCATTTATTTTCTTATAGATTCTCTATTTTATTCACTTATTTATTTTTTCCATATATTAATTTATTCACTTAGTTATTTTTCTCATACATTAATTAATTCACTTTTTTATACAATCGTTTATTTTTCATTAACAATTCATTTTTTCGTTTATTTACGCATTCATTTGACGAAAATTACTGTTAATTACTGAATAGGAAGTTTTACTTATTTATTTTTTTTCCATAGTATAGCAGCGGCTTAAAGGGGCTGATCACGTTCTACACAAGGCTGCTATATCTTAGCCTTAAACTGTAGCTAAGTACAATAAATAATTTTCTACTAAACGTATGAATAGCCCATCATCTCATCTCAAATAAATGAAAAAAAAATTCATAAGAATACTTACAATTACGTAAAAAAATTGTTTCTATAATTATTCCCAACAAACACAAACGGCAAGTCAATTTTAGTTGGACAAAGTTCAACCTCTTATTACTAAGAAAAAATCCAAACACCTACAAATTCTGCAATCCAAAGAAATCAATCAATTATTATCAGGTTTCTTATTTTAAAACATACCTCAAAAATCTAAATCCTTGACTCTCCCTGACTTGTTTTTCTTTCTTCTTTGGGGTGATGAAAGTTGAAGTATGCATTTGTGAAGGGTAATCCGGAAAACGAAAAGCAAAAAAGCAAGTTGTCCTAGCCGATTCGTCTTTTCTTTTTCTTTGTGACGATCTTGGTCGAAGCTTTTTGTCTCTTTTCGCGCCAAAAGGAGGAGGAAAAAGGTCCTCGAGCGACACCACCGAAATCTCTAGGCCCCGGGATTCTTCGTCCCCCCAACAACGAATGAATCATGCAATGAAGACGAAAGAATCAGCTAAGATCCCAAGACCCCCCCAGCTAAAAAGATTCACTGACCAGACAAAGAGCAGAGCAGAAGCGAAGCGTCCGTTGTCACCATTCGATTACTTTCAACGATCTGAACTTTCTTTTTCTTTTCTCATTTTTGTACAACTTCAATGTAAGATATTTAGGAAATTGCGATCTGAGAGTTAATTTATTATATTCCTATTAAAAGCTTATGCATGCTTTGGTATGGATTCAAAAAAAAAAAAAAAAAAAATTAAAAAAAAAAAAAAAAAGATGCTATGGAAGAATATATTTCCTGCCCAGGTAACGAGCCCTGGGGTGTCCGTGAAACAAATGGAGCCTGTTCTCACCCGAAAAAATTTCCAAAATTACAGGCCTAAATAGGTAATTTTGGCCTCCCTTTGGTCGGTCCTTAAACAATCAAATATAGCCGATAGCTGCATTTTTAGGACTTATATTTCGAAAAAAATTGCCAAATATCCCACATTTTTGCCCCAAAATGGCACTTTGATCCCTCCTTTCCATAAGATATAACAACCCACTCCTTAACTAGAATATGGATCCGCCTTTGAGAACTGCCGACCCGTATTTTACCATTCGGCAAAATGACATGATTTCCTTCCATCACATAAATTTGAGTTCGGCGCATCCCTCGGTATAATGTTGGCAAAATGAGACTTAGTTGAAGTAACTACCGGCAAGTTAAGATTGCAGTAAAAGAAGAAGTCGCTGAAATGATTTATCTTCTTTCAAATGAACTGAACAGTTGTCTACGATCATCACATGATTCAAACGGTACATGTTTTTATTTTTTCTTTTTTTATTAAAAGTGAAAATGTAAACATGGCTCTCAAAAAAAGCTACTTATTGCTTAACTCAAAAATTTTGAATTCAGTATCAAAGCAAAAATGCCGCCTTTAGAGCCAAATTCACTGAGTGAACACTAATTATTTCGGCAAATTGAGCAGTCGGCAAAATAAGCATTTGGTGAGCAGTTTAAAAAGTTCTGTGTCTGAGATATGAAATCAACATAATGAACATGAAGCATTATTACCAAACATGGTATTCTAACAAATTATAAATCTGTATACATGGTGTACTATATAAAAAAGAGGGGAAATGAAACATTTCGCGAATCCTGAATTTGAAAAAGGAAAAATGCCGATTCTAGTGAATCTGACGATTGACGTCGCCGTATTTATACATGAGCCTACTCGGTCAAAATGCCCAGGAGATGATACGTTAAAGGGAACAGTCGGTAAAATAATTTTAAACGGTCGTGTAAATGAACATGTGTGATTGAGCATTTTTTTAATTAAAAAAAGGTTTTGAAAATCTGAAACATTAAAAATTCCGAATCAAACTGATTTTGCCGACTGGAAAAAATCGCTGGGAGGGTGAGACACCCCTCTCACCCCCCCGGTCGCGACGGCCCTGCAGCTCGACATGTGCCACCTAAAACTGAAGGTGGTGCTAATTTTAGCAGAATATTGTCAGGGTGTTTACTATCTATGTCTCATCTGTTTTTGGAAACATACAAGTTTCATTCATAGTAAATTTTTGTCTTTTTGGTAGTGTATTCTACGAGGTCAAAGTCATTCACAGCTTAATTTTCTGGTGAACGGTTGACTTCAGCACAAATTTTTTAATAGTTGCGGTCTTCAAAACTAATGTCGGACTCATTATGGGCGTCACTTACTGCAACTATTAACAGGTTCCTTTTTCACCAGTTTAGCAAGTTCAACTTTCTTTTCTTTGTAACTCTTTCAGATTTCAATTAAATATTGAATATTGAAACTTTCAATTATTCAATATTTCTTAATTAGACTATTATTCAATGCATAAAAAAGTCAACAATTTTTGAAATTGAACTAACTACCATAATAGGGCACAGATGAACTGTTCACATCTCCCCCTACATAATGTGTTCACACGTGTCCCTTATCTCAACTTAGGCCTAATTTGATTTTAAAAAAAAACTATATTTTTTTCAATTAAAAAAAATAGTACATGAAAACTTTCCTTATTAGTGCCACTTTAAGACGAATAAAGTTCAAATCACAAAAAAAAAGAAATAGTTTTGGGTGTGTTTTTACTCGGAGAACTGGAACATAAAAGTATATTGGCACCTTCCAAAAAATAAGATCTTTGATAACTAAAAAACAAAATGGTTTAGATCTTTGAAATTTCAGGCATTATATAGTACTTGTATTACCATGTACAAGATTTTTTTTTTTTTTTTTTTTTCAAATTTTTCTCTTCATGTTAATTGGGTAAGATATCGTTTGTTCACATGTGCCCCCTCTCCCCTACAGCAAAATATAAAAATGTCAGAGACTAGACAATACAAATAGAGTACTTTAAAATTTTAATTGTTCTAGAGTCCAAAGCTTTAAAGTAGGAATGCACAGATTCATCGGCCATAATCGGCGATCTTGCTGATTATTAATAATCTGCAAAATTTTACCGATTAATCGGCGAAAAAAAATGTTTCAATGTAATTTTTAAAAGTATACTTTCACCAAGAAACTATGATAAATAGCTTTATTAACAGTAAATAAATGTTATTTTCCACAATACCTACTATATCATGCAGTATAAAAGTGTACAGAGTTAAAAGAAACAAAACAAATAGTTCATTCAATGCGTAAAATTGAAAGGCTTATTAAAAGGTAACCCTCTGTTAAATTCCTGAACTTTTAAACCGGAATGCGAAAACATGGATTCATTTCAATTATAATCCGTCAAATTTTTCTGATCAATCGGCGGAAAAAATGTTTTGAATAAAATTACTTCAAGGATACTTGAACAAGAAACTACGATGGATAAATTTATAAGTAATAAATTATTTTTTTTTTTTCAAATACAAGTATAACATGTAGTACGAAAGTGTAGCGGGTAAAAACAAAACAAATAATTAGAAGAATTAAATTAAAAAAAATCTTCTCAGTTGAGAAAATGATTTAATAATTTAAGTTTCCTATTTTGAATAAATATACACATGCAGACAACTTGTCAACAATTTCATGTAGGGTGAGTTCTGGTAGGGGAGAGGGGGGCACATGTGAACAAAAATGACATTTTTGTATATTTTTCATTATTCATTTGAGATATAAAAGAAACAAGTGCTGTACATGATAAATCAAACATTTACTAATACTTTCATGCAGTGACCTTTCTTCTTCAACATTGAATTCCACCCAAAAAAATAAGTCCAAAATATGTTAAATTTTGTTCACATCTGCCCCAGTGGAGGGGCAGTTGTAAACATGCCTGGGGCACAAGTAAACACGGATACATAAATGGAAATAAAATACACCTAAGCATATTTTTAGGTATACTGCTTATTACACATTGACAAACACTTACAATGAAAATATCAAGGTATTTATTCAACGTGATTAATTGACTCAATTCAACGAACATTGTAGCGTTCAAGTTTCACAGAAAAAGAAACAGAAGATGCAGCTGGACATGTGCCACCTAAAACTGAATGTGGTGGTAATTTTAGCAAAACATCATTAGAGTGCTTACCATCGATGTAACATCTGCTTTTGGAAACATAAAAGTTTCATTCATAGTGAATTTTTGTCTTGTTGGTAGTGAATTCTACGAGGACAAAGTCATTCACAGCTAAATTTTCTGGTGCAAGGTTGACTTCAGCACAAATTTCTCAATAGTTTGCGGTCTTTAAAACTAATATCGGACTCGACGTCATTTACTACAACTTTTAACTACTACAACTTACTGCAACTGTTCCTTTTTCAACATTTTAGCAAGTTTAATTTTCTTTTCTTTGCAACTCTTTCAAATTTCAATGAAATATTGAGTATTGAAACTTTTAATTATTCAGTATTTATTAATTAGACTATTCAATATGTAAAAAAAGCAACTATTTTTGAAATTGAAATAACTAAATACCATATGGAGCACAGATGAACTGTTCACATCTGCCCCTACATAAAGTGTTCACATGTGCCCCTTATCTCAACTTAGGACTAATTTGATAAAAAACTATATTTTTTTCTTCAATTAAAAAAAAAATAGTGCATGAAAGTTTTCCTGATTAATGCCACTTTAAGACGAATAAAGTTCAAATTACAAAAAAAATAGTTTTGGATGTGTTTTTACTCGGAGAACTAGAGCATAAAAGTATATTGGCACCTTCCAAAACATAAGATCTTTGATAACTGAAAAACAAAATGATTTAGATCTTTGAAATTTCATGCAGGATATAGTACTTGAATTACCATCTACATAAAATTTTTTCAGATTTTTCTCTTCATGTGAATTGGGTGAAATATCGTTTGTTCACATGTGCCCCTGTTTACATGTGCCCCCCTCTCCCCTAAGTGCGTCCACGGGGTAATTGCGTCCACTGGGAATTATATGAACACTGTCCTGAAATGGCTTCTGCAACACATTGACTATGTTAGATAACTGTCTAATGATAATTTCAATAGGTAGAATTCAGGCCTGGATTCAATAGACGAAACACAATCAGAGGCAATTTAAATGTCTCCAAAAAAACTCTAAAGTAAAGATTGAGAAGGTTTTGTTTCAGTTTCTCTTGTAGTCATACCAAGCAATTGAAGTCATTAATACAAGTTGTTTCTTTTGAGTAATAGCTACTAATAACATATATGGGGTATTTTGATCAAATACTCTAACTAAAATTTGTTTATATGACGGTACGCACTTTCAATTTCTTTAAAGTAAGGTGGGGGTAAGTGCGTACCATTATTTGATGGGGCAAGTGCTTACTACTATCATGAGGCATATGCTTACTATTATGCGGAGCAAGTGCGTACCATTATGATGAGGCAAGTGTGCACCATTACGTGGAAAATCCGACTCTCGTAATTCACCTTTATATTTGCTTATAACTCTTTTATAAGCCGATTATAAATCCGATGTCATTTCCATCAAGTATTTATATTTACATTGAATGCGGCATAAGATTTCAATTTTATTCATTACCTCTGAAATATATTGGCTTTTAGATATCAGTTAGTAAATATTTCGTTCAAAATAGCGATCATAAGCTATTCTTAATTTAAACCAGAATGACAAATGAAGCAATGCAGTTATGTGAAACACTAAATAAGAAACCAACTGATTCAAAAAACGAAGGTGGAGTAATGAATAAATTATATTTAAGAAAATTAAGAACACCTTGTGAAAAACTATTTCAATGTACAAGAAAAAGAAAGTACAAGTATCATATCATGATAAATTCTTTTCTTTCTTTCTTTTTTTTTTTTTTTGTGTGTTTTTTCTTACTGCTGCTGATTCTAATAAGAAAAATATTTTAAAAGCGTAGGGTAAGTGCTCCAGTAGTCGGCCAGTCTCCAGTAGTCGGCCACAATGACATAAAACTCCTCATAAATAGTACATTTTTAATTCAAAATCAGATATGGCGCATTCATGTACCTATCCTCAATCATCAACCAGTGGCAGTTAAGTTTTGGGTACTTTTTTAAAATTAGTAATGAGTCATTTCATTTTGAATGGTGTGCCCGTCATCCAAGATTGAGATTCTGCTTATTTTTCAGCTAAGAGGACACGTCTTCTTAAAACGGCCAATTACACTTATTAATTTAATTCCACTGTAAATTTGAGTGATTTTTATCTTAAATGGAATGCCTAACATAATGTTTCAATGAAAGAGCGAACTCCTGGTTAGACTCGATTATTTTTTAAAGGGGTGGCCGACTACTGGGTACAGAATTCTTCTGCATTTCCAATAGTCGGCCATGGTAGGCCGACCACTGGTTCTAAGCAGTTTGGATGATTTATCCAGTAGTCGGCCACATACTTAATGTAGCTTTTCATTCTTAAAATGGGTTCATCAAATCAAAACTAAATTAACTTGTTGAAATAGAGCGACAATTTAACTGTTTTAAGTAAAAATACCTTTTCCAAAGTTTATTTTTCTTGAAAAATAGTAATTAAATTAAATGTCTTAACTTCTTTTGACCACCATTTCGACGTTTTATTGCTCCTAGTGTTGTAAATTTAATTGAAAATTCTAAAAAAGAGATTTTTAAATACGCATACGTTGAGTTAAGATTATAAGTTTTAATACTCATCTAGTTATTATCAAATGGTGCTTTAATAGTTTTTCTCATTTCTGAAACTACAGTTTTAGTTTTATGTTCCGTATGTTGAAATTCCGTTCTAATGAATGTGAACCAGTTAAGTATCGACGTGATTATTGGTCATGAATTGTGTCGACTCTATTATTACGTCTTTATGTTTACATAAACAGTAAAGTAGTTTTTCATTTCTTGATTCTTTGGTCATTATCACTAAAAACTCCTGTTCACTGCAAAACTATTCCTGTTTTTTTACTTCCTAAGCAAGTACATTTTGTACATTTTATATAAACTTCAATTATTTTGTCCCTTCTTGCATCTTTAGTAAGTGCTGGTGAAATTCTTTTCTTCAGAAGCTTTTTTTTTTTTACTTTCTTTTAAGCCCAAAATACGTATACGCAATACGTAATACTTTGTTGCAACAACATTTATTTTATCTTTTATCACTTATTTCACAATACAAAGTTAAATCGTTTATTTCTGGAGATCGTCCTAAAACGGTGTCCGGGTTTAACAAGAGGAAGGGGTGGTTAATTAAACTGTGACAGATTGCGGCAGGGGGGGGGAGGTAACAAGAAATATGAGTTTTCATATTTTGGTTCGCACAAAAGCATTTTATGTAATAACTAGCGGTACCCACACGGCTTTGCCCGTGGTATAAAACTAAAACGTCATTTGGTAATAAATTCATATCGCAGAAAGAATACTCAATTTTAGTTATAATTCAACTTAATTCCTTAATAACAATTTGTTTGTGTGTTATAGTGTGGTAGGGGAGGGTAGCTTGAATTGTGAAACATTGAGAAAAAGGGATGGAGGGGGGACAAGTATGTTGGGGAAAAAAGTGTTGCGCCATTTATACTCATACCCTTATGAAGCTTTTTGTGATGTTTTAAATTATTTTCTTTTTGATATAGACATATTTTTAGACGTTATTCAGAAAAAAAATACTTTTTTAGCGCGAGTTTTTAAAATAAAACTGTTTTTAAGCAGCTAAAGTATAAAAACATTAATGTCCCGAGAATTCTGTGCTAATTGTACTGTCTAAAACTAATAATGGTAGATTGATAGTTAGAGAAATAAGTAAAGCACATAGTGTATCAAGAAGTACACTAACATGATTATCTACAGAAGTTGAGTACCAGAGGTCACACGAAAAATATGACCAGACTAAGTATAATGCATCGCTGCAGGCCCGTCATTTCACGTTTTTAGAGGGGGGGA